>JZKD02S1756472.1:92085-111144 GCA_000966675.3 Picea glauca
TCAAGTACAAGATGATTCCAAATGAAAATGTCTCCTTGGTATATATAGGAGACTAGGAGGTATAATTACAACTAATGGAATAAAGCCGACACAAATAAAATAACATTACTAATCTCATATGCCCCAATTAAGGGGTAATGAGCCAATATTAGGGCTTAACAACTTGCCCACCTAAAAAATCCATGTGCCCAGGTTGACACATGTCTCCCTAAAGTTGTATGAGCTCCATTTAACACTCATCCCCTTTCCCCGGGAACTTAGGACCACACGGTTAAGTCAAAATTTAGCCTCTAAGAAATAATAATATAATATTATTCCTTTAGAGGTAAGCTTTCTAGCTTAGCCCCTATTCCTAGAAACTTAGCCCCTTCCCTACCTAGTGGAGCTTAGTCCCCGATAACTCTTTCTTTGTGGAGGGTCTACATGCAGCGATGTAATTTTTATTAATGATGTGAGTATTTACATATACAAAATTAGGCTCATTGGCCTTAGCATCTGGCTCACCAACCTAATAAACACATAAGTCTAACAGCTTATAACCACTCATCTCACCAACCTATAAACACAATTACAATTTAGTAGGGGCTCGGCCTTGAGGTGTTACACAACCATTTTGGGAGTTAGTGTTTGTTGTTTTCCAATTTTTTGAGCATGTAAACACCATTTTTTATGACAGTCATCTATGTATGCCTGATGAGAGTGTCTCATCCTTTGTACATATGTATGCTGACTGTGAAAACAATGTGTACATGCACAATCGTGTCAACTTTTGGAGCATGGGGCCCCCAAATCCTTCTAAAAATTCAAATAAATGAATGGAATTATAGGTAAAGGGAAGGAGTACCTAGTCGGCCCAAGAACGAGTCGATTTCATCCACCAATGCTCTCCAAATGTCCAATTGAAGAAAGAGGGTTTTGACTAATTTTGGGAATTTCCAAAGTACAATGGTAAAAATGACCCTTTTTACCTATATTTATAGACTTTTTGACCCTATTTTGATCTGGTTTGGGTCTTAATTATTCTCTTTTTGTTGCTCGGTGGATGTTTTGGTTGTTATTGGTAATATTTATTTCATTTAAACACATTTTATCCTTTGGTTTTGGTATTATTTATGGATGGGTACTACTTATACAATCTTGTGACAAAGTTGTGATTTCTCCATTTGCATCAAGGATAGGTTTACACCACCTTGTATTTTGCATTCTATTGAATATTTTCACATTGTCATAGGATCGCCCCCACTGAAGTGTGACATAGAACCTTCTATGTGTTAGAATATAGAATATTTTTCTCGTTTTACCATTGACGATACCCTCGTCACCCAACAATAGGCCTAAGCCACCCTCTGAGAACCTTGACCTTGACAGAGAAGAGAATATTGGTAGCAATCCAATAGCCAAGAGAGGCTAATGCACCAAGCAAGAATAGAAACCAAGTTGATCAGATAATCCCACCCAGAAAGGTAGCGCTCCCCTTTCCTAGCTCTCCCAAAAAACTTGCGCACCAAACTGTTGTTGCCTGCAACTGCCTGCACAGAAACTCAACTACTTGCGCAGAAACTGGCTCTCTCTGCAACTGCTTAGATAATGAAAATGAGAACTGGCACCCTATATTTATAGTGAACTGGGCAGTCTCACTGGGGCTGACTTCTCCTTCTGGGTATTAATAAATTCATAATAAATATATTTATTCAACTGACAACTTGTCTAGGGTTTCCTTCACTTCTTTGCTTCCTTCTAGAGTATTCTAATATCGTCATAGGTCACAATAGAGGTTCATACCTCCCAAAGCTACCATAATATTAACACTCCCTCCTAGATAGGGAGGTATGGTCTTGAGCACAAACAAACCATTCAACTGGTAGCATCACGAGCACCGTCATTATTATCCAACTGGATAATCTCCTATGACAACTGGTACAATATCAACTGATAGAACACACCTGTGTTTATCTATGGTAGTATGCAACTACTCAAATCGTGACACGCGGTCACAATCAGTGGAACAAATCCACTACAGTAGTATATCTCTACTTTCAAGAGACAACTGGTATCAACAACATCACCATCAGTGTCGTCAGCTGCATCATCTCTCAAAACCATACTCCATCTGAGTAATCAGATATGATGCTAAATAAGTCACTCACATCATAGAGTGATACAAGAGCCAATCTTCTAATCCTAGAAGAGTAAATGGTCTAAACCATTTTCCATCTGGGAAATCTTTGTCCTTTGCTCATCCATCTAGCTGATAGTCATTTCTAAAGATGTTGATGGTCTTCAAGGCAATTAGAACACAATAGAGCACAATTGTGTCTATTCATAGTAGTACATGACTACAATCCAGTGGTATACTACCACACCAAGTAGCAAACAAGTACTTGATCAATAACATATAGTTACGAACAGTGGAACACATCCACTATGGTAGTATACATCTACTGTCACATAGTTTTCATAACAAACATCTGATAGCAACCTGTATAGAGACAATGTTATGATATAAACTGATTTGTCTGGGCCAATATTTCACTCACATCTATGAGCTCTAAAATAATATCTGCCTCAAATATGGAACATATCCATCACAGTAGTATATCTCTACTGTCTGGAGACAAGTTGTCTCCATAACAATCATTTGATGACAATCTACATAGAAAATATTGTTAAGAATAAACTGAATCATCTGGGCCAATATTTCACTCACAGCTATGAGATATGAAAGAATATCTGCCCTCATCATAGAACATAAACAATGGGCTATCTGCTCTATTCTCCTCAAACAAGGAATAATGATTATTTCTGATTTCTGAACCTGGACGATTCCTCACCCTGGGCCATTCTTCCTACACCAAACAAGGTGCACCCTGGATAGAATGTATAAAACCTAAGGAATATCTGTGTCTGGACCATTCCCCACCTTGGGCCATTCTTCCTACACCAAACAAGGTGCACCCTGGTTAAAATGTTCAACCCTAAGGAATGTCTGTCCTGGACCGTTCCCAATCCTAGGCCATTCTTCCTACACTAATCAAAGTGCACCCTGGAGAGAATGTTTTCCCTAAGGAATGTTTGTCCCTAATTGTTGAACCTGGACCATTCCCCACCCTAGGCCATTCTTCCTACACCAAACAAGGTGCACCCTGGATAGAATGTATTCCCTAAGGAATGTTTGTCTGGACTATTTCCTCTATTAACCACAAGAGGAAAAGACTATCCTGTATCAACCTCCAAAATGGACCATTCTTCATGTTAACCACAATGAGAAATCATTGTCTGATGAGGCATGCTAGTCTTCTAAGTAACCCTCAAGAAGAGAGACTACCCTAAACCACTCCCCATGTTAACCACAATGGGAATTCGTTGTCTATGATACATAAGCAATCAGACTACTTCTCATGTTAACCACAATGAGAAGTCACTTTCTGTCAGAAATCACAATCCACTTTCCGAACAAGAAAGCATCTGTCCAAGATGGACTATGAATTTTTTCAATAATATTTTCAGTTCTCCCTCCCAACCTAGGAGTCCTTTCTTTCTTTTCCAATAAGTTTCCATGAGCTCTAGCTTGAGTACGCAAACTCTTTCATCTTGGATAGAAGCTTTACCAAAGTGCCTACTTATCTGCTCATCTATGGAGTTATGTATTGGAAAACCATTTTCTCCTTTATGAACTTCATCATGGATAATGTAATGCTTGGTTTCAAATGTACTTTGGTCTAGAACACTGTGAAGGCTTCATGTAGATCTGAACAATAGAGTATATCAAAGTTGGAAAAGTGGAACATGTGGAACTTCTTCTATCATCATGAGATCTGATCTACTGAGTAACAATATCTCTGTTATAAATATTCTTCACCGCGCTTCTATTGTGCATTGGAGGTTCTTCATCAAGTTTTTCTTTCATCTGTGTACAAGGATATCTTCCTGGTATGCCTCAAGGTCTTGAGGTTTCTCTTCATACGTTCTTTATTCAATTTCTCTGGAAAATAGTCTTTGCATTCATCTTGATGTAGAAATCCAACCCATAGATGATATAATGACTCATGTAGCGGTTTACCAAAACGAGCAATCAACGTAGTCTTCTCCCTCCATATGGGAGAACCTCTAGTTATGGATCTTGTAATGATTTCATTTATAAGTCTTCCATAAAATTTTCTTCATCATGGCTTTTAGTTTTTCTTGATTGCTTTCATATCACGCTGGTAATCTTGTGATTATTGATATAGTGACTGGTTGTTCAGGCTTCTCTTCTTTCTTGGAATCTTCATGTTCTTTCTCATGTTTTTCTTTGGATCTTGGGTCCATGAAGTTTCTTGTAGATTCCATGCACTAAATATTCCACTTCTTTCTTCCATCATAGGATCACAGATCTGAATGGACAACCAGGATTTTCTTTTGAATACGTACTATCTTTCATGGCTGCTACTGTGGATGTATACTTCATCATATTCAATGGATCATAGGATTAGCTCCCTCCTAATCCTTACTTCATGTATGAGTGCATATAATCGGCTCCCTCCATCTAATAAAGTCCACACTTCCATCTGCATCCTTTTTGTATTCTGCAATACATAATCTACTCCCTCCGTCTGACAGAGTCCATGCTTCCATCTGCATCCTTGTTATCTTCTAGGTTTCTTCAAGATTGATTTTGATTTCGGCTTCTCTTGTAATGGCTTTCACATGATATCATTTCTTGTACACCAAACCTTATCTTGTTTTTCTTCCATAGATATAGTTCTTCTTGGAACACATTATCTTCCAAGAGATAGATATACAAGATATGTATAGAGATGATGCAAACAAGATATGTACAGGAAATAAGAAGAGTATTGTTACCTTTTTAGAAGAAGAAGTCTCTTTCATCATGTTTAGTCTTCTTTGTAGATTCCTTTTCTTTGGCAATTGGTGCTTCATGTGTCTCTTTTCCTTTTTTTCTTTTTTTTTTAGCTCGGGACAATGAATCTTGTAGTGACCATACTTTCAGCAGTTGAAGCATTGTAATTCTGAGATATCTTTCTCTTGTTTTGGATTCTTCTTTGACCCAAATCTTCCTTTGTTCATGAAGTTCTTGAATCTTGCTATGAAGGCTTGATCATCGTACTTATTTTGAGGTTTCTCTTTTGCACTAATCCTTGATTCTTCTTGAGCATAGCAAGTCCAAAGTTCTTCAATTGTTAGGTACTCCTTTCTTGTGGTCATGCTTGTGGCAAATGCATCCCACATCTTGGGAAGACCATTGAGTACTATGTTCACCAATTCCTTCTCTGAAATGATCTCTCCAATAGATTGTAGTTGATCTCTTAGTTTATAGATCCTCAAAAAGTATGAGGTTATGTTGTCATCATTATTCATCTTTGTGTCACGGAGCTCATTCTTCAGACTCATCACTTGTCCAATGTTTCTGACTGAGACAAGATTTGTTAGGGCATCGTACATCTTCTTCGATGAGTCAATATGGGAGATGTAGGGTATCAAGTGGTATTTTATAGACTCCACTATGATACTCATGGAATTGATGTCAACGTCTTTGAACTTCTCCATAGCTGCAGCATTCTGTGGTTCCTTCTCTTTTCCTTCTTCAAACTCTGGCTTCACGATATTTCCTTTCATTATATCCAGCACTTTATTCTTGGCAAGGATGAGGTCAATCCTTGTCTTCCACGCTCTGAAGTTAGAGGCTCCATATAACTTGTTCTCTGACTTCATAGAATAGGTCATGGCTGCTTTGACTTGGTCAAACCCTAGATTTGACCAGAAAATCAAACTTCATGTCTTGGCCTTCTGAGAGTGCCAGGAGATGCGCTTGGTTGAGGCAAGTAGCCTGGTGTGCTTGGATCTGAGAAAATCCAACTTTTACCCTTCCAAATTTGATTTGCGGATTTTTTGATTGGTGCTTCTAGATTTCTGGTACCTCTGGTACTCTGGTACTTCTGTGAAACTAGGATTTCAGTTTTTGGGAGATCCAACCACTGAAAAGGTGCATTGATGATGTCAAATTGATCCTTATGGGAGGGTGCACTTTTCTATCTGGAAATTAGGTCAATCCCTTCATTCAAGGTGCTTCAACAAGAAGGTTAGGGTTTCTGCAACTGCTTCTGCTAGTAACCCTAGCTGCAATGTTCTGGAAGTTGCTCCTGCTAGTAACCCTAGTGGAAGTTCCTCAACGAACTCAATATCTTAGTGGCTATGCTTCCTTCCAGTGTTTAGGCTGAATGAAGGGGGTGTGAGCCCATAACCTGTTAGAATATAGAATATTGTGCTCGTTTTACCATTGACGATACCCTTGTCACCCAACCATAGGCCTAAGCCACCCTTTGAGCACCTTGACCTTGACAGAGAAGATAATATTGGTATCAATCCAATATCCAAGAGAGGCTAATGCCCCAAGCAAGAATAGAAACCAAGTTGATCAAATAATCCCACCCCAAAAACTAGTGCTCCCCTTTCCTAGCTCTCCCAGAAAACTTGCGCACCAAACTGTTGTTTCCTGCAACTGCCTGTGCAGAAACTCAGCTGCCTGCGCAGAAACTAGCTCTTTCTGCAACTGCTTAGATAATTAAAATGAGAATTGGCACCCTATATTTATAGTGAACTGGGCAGGCTAACTAGGGTCGACTTCTCCTTTTGGGTATTAATAAATTCATAATAAATATATTTATCCATCCGACAACTTGTCTAGGGTTTCCTTAACTTCTTTGCTTCCTTCCATAGTATTCTAATCTCATCATAGGTCACAATAGAGGTTCATACCTCCCAAAGATACCATAATATTAACACTATGTTTCTTTAGAAGTGACGTAATTAGGTGGTAGAGCCTTTCCCTCCATGGATGCCCTAGGTAGATCCGTGTGTTGCATTTCGGTGTCCATGATGTGAGTTTCATGTAGGCTCAAGAGTCCTTCTTAGCCCCATCATGACTCGGTTTTCAGCCTCATTTCTCTTCTCAAATGATTTTTCTGGCTTCAACCCTTGGGAATCCAAGCTCATTTAAACTATGAAAGTGACTTCTAGCAAAAGATTATTTATCCTTTTCATCCTTGCATAGATTACATACGAAAAGGAGACCCCTTGGAGTCTCCTTTAAGCTCTTTTCAGACTCCCTAAAATTGAAAATATTTACAATCGATCTTATTTCCCTTCATGATCGTAAAACTGAAATTTGAAGGCACATCTAGCTGACAATATTTTACCCTTTTTTCGGTCTGGATGGCTAATTGACAAAAAAGGTATGCCCTAGGAGCTACGGTTCACTAGGAGAATTTTCTCAACTATAAGTTTACCCCTTTTCAAGCCTAAGGAACTAAAGTGATGCAAAAGGGCCATTCTCCTTGGTTTTGGTTTATCTCTTTTTGAGGCCTTGGATATTATTTACAAAAAAGGACACCCCTGAAGTCTTCTTTAAGCCATTTTCAGACTCCTTTAATAGGAAAATATTGTTGAGTGACCTTGTTTCTTTCACACTTATTAATTGGTCCAAAAAGAACATCTATTTGGCATAAGTTTAACCCTTTTCCAGCCAATAGATTAACTAGGAAAAAGGAATACCTCGGGGGATACATCCCACTGGGCGAGTTATCACAAGTATTAGTTTATCCCTTTTTCGGGCCTGGGGAACTAAATTTACGAAAAAAGGAACTATAGTTCTCCAATATAAGTTTAAACCTTTTTCAGACCTCGAAGACTCAACTTACGAAAAAGGTGCACCTTGGGAGATTCATCTTGCCGAGAGAGTATTCCCAAGTATTTTTTTATACTTTTTTGGGCTGGGGGATCTAATTGTACAAAAAAGAACACTTTGGAGTCTTCTTTTAGTGTTTTTTAGACTCTCTAAAATTGAAAAACCATCGAGCTTACCTTCTCTGGGCTTGTAAGACTTTACAATGAAGAAGTCTCATTGTGTCATTCTGTAATCACATCACATGTATCATTCTTTCATCTTTGGCCTAATGTCGGCTCCATTTTTCTATTATTGAACCTTTAGAGCATTCCTTAGGTGCAATCCTTGTAGCATTTTTTCCTTTGCGATATGACACCTTGACCCATGGAGGAATTTTCCCAAGTGTCTTTATCCTGCACATGTCTCCTTGCACTGAGCATTAATATGCTCCATGCACTTGGAACCCATTTTATTGCACATGAAACTCATTCCTCCTTTGTAACGTATCATTCTTTTATTCTTTTTCAAGATCATTAAATACGTGAAAAAGACAAAAAAATCAAATATTCCAAAAAGAGGGGATGGGGAAACATTCTCTTTTGTTGGCAGTAATATAGTCACCCTTGGACAAAGCACATCCTTTAGTTTGTTCTGCAAGCATTGGGATCTAGTATGGCCTTAGGAATTTGTTCTCATTACATAGAGTTGTGTCCTCCTCCATTTGGTTAATCTTCCAAACATATGGAGAGTTTGTGGTGCCTCTTGTGCCACAGACTTATGTCAATAACATGATTCCTGAATATTTTCATGTTTTGTGCTCTTGTCCAAGGGGAATTCTTGCAACCTAAGTCAGTCATTCTATGATCAATCTCTTGACCTTCATGAGTCGTACATCCTGAGATTTATGTCAAGTTCACATTTAGAATCAATGCAGTTCGGTGCCTAATGATCGAGGTCCTCCAATATTTCCATTATGGCTTGTCGAATACCTTGAAGTAGTGAGCCTTATACTCCTATTATACTCCTACCTAAGTTTTGAATATCTTGAAGCTATTGCTCGAGTTATGAAGTGATCATCTCTAGCCATAGGAAATACAACAAAAGAAAACAAGTCCTGGTCAGATAATCTTCATTCTTCGCATGCTTTAAAAGAAAAGGAAAAAGGAAAAAGTGTGAAAACTATCCTAGATCCCACATTAAAAATAAATAAATAAACCATAATAAACAAGAACGTAACTTCACAGTTTCATGATGGTTACGTCAGGATCCTCGTTGCTACAACTTCCCTTGTAGCTCCGCTCCATTTCCCAAATCTCCCTTCAGTTTGTTCTGCAAGCATTGGGATCTAGTATGGCCTTAGGAAGTTGTTCTTGTTACATAGAGTTGTGTCCTCCATTTGGTTAATATTCCAAACATATAGAGAGTTTGTGGGGCCTCCTGTGCCACAGACTTATGTCAATAACATGATTCCTGAGTATTTTCATGTTTCATGCTCTTGTCCAAGGGGAAGTCTTGCAACCTAAGTCAATCATTATGTGATTAGTCTCTTGACCTTCAATTTGTGATGCAAGCATTGGGATCTAGTATGGCCTTAGGAAGTGATCATATCTAGCCACAAGAATTAATGCCTCTTGAAGATTCATATAACATTGTACATCTTCCGATGATGTTGAGATGTAAATCCATTGTGTATTATTCGTGGCTACACTTTATATTGGCATACACATTGGTCAGGTAGCCATGATTATTATATATGACATGGATCTACAATGTACTTTATTGGCATCCATGCTTAGTTTTTCCTGAGCATGGATATGCCCACCTCAGTGATTATTATTTTATTGTAGATTATGCGCTCATGGATACTCGCTTGAGTTGAATCGAATCTAGTGCCTTCCCACTTTATTAAATATGTTTTAATGTATTTTGGCCATTATTTTCTCTTATGACCTCACACATTATGGGGCATATATTATAACTCAAAATGACACTACTATGCATTTCTGATGTTGGCCTCCTCATTCACACATATGCCAAACCTTTTTGTTGGAGTTCCTCGCAAAAAA
Source organism: Picea glauca (assembly GCA_000966675.3). Taxonomy (NCBI): domain Eukaryota; kingdom Viridiplantae; phylum Streptophyta; class Pinopsida; order Pinales; family Pinaceae; genus Picea; species Picea glauca. Next base: position 101,815 of record JZKD02S1756472.1, read on the forward strand.
AAAAAAAAATTGTATGGTGTATGAACCCTGATACATATGCGGAGTGTGTACATATGCTAGCTACATACCTAAAATCCTACGTACATATGCTAACTGCATACTTGAAAGACTGTGTGTACTCTAAAAAATTGCAAAAACATATAAATTTTGCACTTTCCGATGGAGTTTAGGGGCTATTTTAGTTTGCACAACCATTTTACCTCTTGTATCCCTTCTGAAAACTGAATAAGAATCATTTCTCCATATTGAAAGGGCCCTAGGGGGGTCATTTGGATATATGAAAGAAGAGGCAAGTGAACTCTGCTAAAATTTCTCCCTTATATTCCAAGCCTTTTTGCATCATGCTCTGAGTTTCATCCTCAGCATTCCCTTGCATCCATCCTCCTTATACAATCCATCCCTTTCCCCTATATTGGCATGTTGGTTGTGAGGATAGGATATTGGGAATAATGCACTTGGATTCAAAGTAGAGGAACCCGGGCAAGGTTCGTGGAGTGGCGCCAGCAAGATTCAAGTTGTAACTTTTAATTTTGTTATTAATAAAAGAGAAACTTCTTGTCCCAGATATTTATTTCTTTATGTTCACATTTATAAATTATTTTCATGAACATATATACTTTTATATGATCTTTATATTTATGCATATGTTGTCATAGTTTGTTCTGTAAAGTTCTTTTAGGCCGGCTTTGGGAGGAGGCCTGTAATCTTGGAACAGACAGCAATAAGAAGGGATCAACAACAGTCGGAAGGATTTAAGGTACACATTTCGATCTTCTCTCTCTTCCCTTAATTATCATTAGGTCTTGTTGGATTTGGGTAGAATATAAGATTTTTAGTCTTTTAAGGTGTCAAGGCTCTACCTAGTCGCTAGAACTGGATTAGGGGGATTTTTCCCCATAGAAGTAGGGGTGTTGATTTATGTTTATTAGGAACACTCTTTAATGGTACCATATTCCCCTTGTTATCTTCCCTTTTTAAGGGGCTTCTAAGAGAAACTACATAACCGATTGGTTGATTTTCAGTCTTCTATTTTGTAGAGGTTGAATCTTGATCATATCCCAGTCAAGTCTTATCGTTTGGTGATCTTTGACCATTAAGAATGCCATTCAAGATTTTTGAATTGTTCTCAAATCTTGATTGGTTGTTTCCTTTCTCAAGTTCGCTATTTAGTTGAACAATTCTTGTCTCTAGATTCTTACAATCTTGTTGTTTTTTGTTGAGTTGTTTAATCAATACTTGCTTGTTTCTCTTGGCTTCTCAAAGTTGATTCTTTAGGTAAATGATGATTTTCTCTAATTCTTTGATGGATTTTTAAACTTCTTTTTTCTATTAATTGTTGTGATTTTTCAAATTCTAGCAGTTGTCCCCTTAGTAACTTGTTTTTTTATTTTTATACTTCCTAATTCCATCCAAAGCACCGATTAATTCTAATTTTAGGTCTAATTCTCCTTCATCCTCAGATTTTTATTCAATCTCAAAAGTGTTTTTAAAAATATTATCTTAGGTTTCTATACCCATAAATAGATGTCCTGACTCTTCATCTTCACTTTCTTCAGATGAACTCTTGTCCTCTTTGGTGTAAAAGGTATTCTTCTTTTTGTTTTTGGTTTTTCCTTATTTATGTTCTTTCTGATTGTAATCTTCTTCTTCTTCATTATCTTCTTGTTTTGGATAGGGACATTTGTTAGTGAAGTGTCCAATTTTTCCACAGTTGAAGCATTTGAAAGGTAACTTCCCTTTGTATTTTCCAGACCCTTTCTTGAGTTTTCTTATAAAGTTGGCCTCTTATTCATCTGATATATCTTAGTGATTTTAATTTGGCACATGCTTATGGTTCCTATTTTCTTTTGATGCTTTGAAGGTTGATTCCCTTTTTGATGAATTTTCTTTCCCGGTTCTCATTTCATATGCTATAAGAATCCCATGAAGTTCATCCATTGTAAGGTTGTCAAGCTATTATTGATCTTCCAAGGTAGATACCTTGACATCATATCTCATTGGTAATGATATCATCACCTTTTGGACAATAATATTGTATGCTATCTCTTCTCCCAATGCTCTGATTGAATTGACTATTTCATCCACTCTTTGAAAATATTCTACAATGTTTTCTTCCTCTTTCATCTTCAGACTCTCAAACTGCCCTCTGTGTGTTTGAAGTTTAGATTTCTTGACCTTTCCATCTCCTTCATAGACGATCTTCATTTTATCCCAAATTTCCTTTGTTGATTTAGATTGCATCACTTTTACAAATATAGAATTCACTAATCCTCCAATAATAGCATTAATAGCTCTTGAATTGTCATTATAGATCTTATTTGAATTAGTATTAGTAGGTGGAGTAGATGGAGCAGTGTAACCATTTTCGACAGATTTCCAGACTTCACATCCAAGGGCCATCAGATAGATTTCCATTCTTATACTCCAGAAAGAATAATCATTTCCTCTAAATAGTGGTGCTCTGTTGGAGGACATTCCTTATTTTTTATCCATTTGATATCTTAAGAATCTACCTTCTAGTGGTTAAAATATGGTGAAGGCACTTTCTCTGATACCAATTGTTGAACATTTGGCCAATACTGAGAGGGGGGGTTGAATCGGTTTTGCTTCTTTTTAAATATTTTTAATAATAATTAATTATTAAAATTATTAATCACAACAATTTATCAACAAGAATGTACTGAATACAAAAATTTAAATATAACAATAACAAGTACAAGTTACAATCATGTGAGAGACAACAATCTCTCTTCTTCTGAGCACCAATGATACGAATTTTATGAGCAAAATGAAATGAACACAGATTGTTATTAAAATATGATTAACACAAAATAACAGATATACAATAAAACTGGTTTCTATTCAATAAGGAAATAAGTTGAAACCGTAAAATGTAGCGGAAAAGAATCTTGCTAGAATGTTGGCGTCTTATCTATGAGAAGAGATGTGACAGTTGCACTCATTCGCAAGAAGATGAGTATAATGAGGCTCTGAAGGCATTTTAAAAATAAACAGGAATGCCAAAAACCCTAGACATAAAAAAACCTAACCCTAGGAGATGAAACGCCAAAAGTCATGTGGGCCCTGTTGGGGTAAGTTAGTACATCAACTTCCCGGGGTCATAACTTTTGCATACGATCTTTGTTTTAGGAAAACAATAGACCGTTGGAAAGGTATATCCGAAGAATACAAATGTTTTCATAAGAATCTAACCTTGTTTATAATGCGACATTGGTGAGCCCTAAAAACGTTGTTTATAGCCTCAAAATGGCCTCGCAAGTGAGGGACCCGAAAACTAGGAAAAATCTCCCAAACTAGAAAACTGCCAAAATGAGCCAGTTGTAATAGGTGGGAGGCCACCGAAATCCATATGGATCAATCCTCCCCCCTTAGGAAGCAATTTTCTCCATTTCATTGAGTACCTCCATCATATGAGGAAATTTCTGCTGAATTTGGCCCCGGGTGAGCCACTTTCCTTGGTCCAGGAGTTGCCCTGCTTTGAAAACTCGATAATGTTGGATCCTTTTCTGGTGAGTGCGGTTGACCTGTGTGTCCACAATATGATGATTGGATGCATGTTTTATATATTCAGGGTTGATCTCTATTGGTTTCAATTGTTATGCTACCTCTGAGGTGTCCAATAATGCTGGGAAATAAGGTTGAAGGAGATCCACGTTGAACACTGGGTGCAGGCCAAGGAAAGGAGGAATGTTGAGCTCAAAATCATTATCACCCATAGCCTTGGTGATGGTGTATCACCCATAATGGAGTGGGTGAAGCTTTCGATGGGGCCCTGTAAGGCGTTCTTTCTACAAGTGCAACCAAACTTTGTCTCCCACCTAAAACTTATGTGGCACCCAGTGTTGATCATGGCATTGCTTGTACTTGGCATTAGAGTTTTGTAGGATATATTGAACCTGTTGGCAGATGTGATGGATCCTCTCAATGAACCGGATGGCTTTGTCAGCTTCAGTTGGAGTGGTATATGATTCAGCCAAGGTGATCGCAAAGGGTAGTGCAACATCTATGTGAGATAATGGTTGGAATCCCAACCCCACCTGAAAGGGGTTGTTGTCAGTTAAGTAATGCAGGGATCGATTGTAGCTATGTTGAACATAGGGAAGACTCTCATCCCATGTGTGGGGGTGCTTGGAATTGTTCATGCATAGGATATGCATGATCATTCGATTTACAACCTTGGTTTGGCCATCTGTCTGGGGGTGGAAGGCCGTGGATTTGGTGAGCTTGGTGTCCAACAGTGACCATAGGCTCGACCAAAATGTGAAAATAAACCGACTATCCTAATTTGAGACAAAGTTTTGTGGGATTCCAAAATGTACCCAGACTCATTCAAGGAAAATCTTGGCAATGGCCTCTGTTGTGATGCTCTTCTTGTAGGCAGCCAGAATCGCCATCTTAGAAAAGCGATCAACAACCACAAAAACATAGTCGTTTCCCCTCTTGGTGGATGAGAGGCCTCACATCTAATCCATTGATATGGACTCCCATGGTCTATCAAGAGTAGGAAGAGGAGTGTATAAGCACTATTTCTTAGTGGTCGGTTTGGAAATAGCACAGGTAGTGCAGGACCTGGTATACTTGCTGACATCCTTTCGAAGTTTCATCCAGTATAAATGTTTCTGCAACATTGCCACTGTATTTTTGATGCTGAAGTGTCTTGCAACCTGATTATATTGGGATTCCCATATAATATTTTCTCACTTGCTTGATGGAACACAGATGTGGCCCAGACAGCATAATAACCCATCTTGAAGATGGAAATTAGAGACAACTACGTTTGCGCCGAACATTTGGTATGTGGTGGTGAAGTAAAAGTTTGTCTCATAGAGTTGGGTCCATCCATAGGTCTCATGGTTGCAAGAGTCTAGCACCATGGTGAGTTTAGCGACTAGTGGTCTGCTGAGGAAATCAACGACTTGGTTGGTACTTCATGTTTTATACTTGATGTTGAGGTGGAATTCCTGAAAGTATGTGGACCACTTCTGATGGCAGTCATTCTACAATTTTCCTTGTGTCTACATGAACTACAGTGGCTTATGATCAATGTGGATCATTGTCTCCTTCCCAAGAATGTAATGTCTCCACTGGCAGTAGTCTTGCACAATGGAGTACATTTATTTTTCATAAGTAGGGTACTAACGGATAGCATTTGATAGTGTCTCACTATGATAGGCCATCGGATGGCCGTGCTAAGTGAGAATGATGCCCACAACATAGTCTAAAGCATTTGTCTTGATCTCAAAGGGATGTTGCAGGTCCAATAATGAAAGTATTGGGGATGAGCACAAGCGCTGCTTCAAATCATCGAACGCTTGTTGTTGGGACCGGCCCCACACAAATTTCTCCTTACCACCACCCCTCGTTACTTGGTTGAGGACCCATGAAATATGGGAGAATCCCAACACGAAACTGCAGTAGAAATTATCAAGGCCCAAGAAGCTCTAAAGCTCAGTGAGTGTGGTTGGGGCTTGCCAGTCACAAATGACCTAGATCTTGGCTAAATCCACATGTATGCCATGTTGATCAATGTTGTATCCCAGTTAATGGACCTTGTCCATGCCAAAGGATCATTTTTCCAAGTTTTCATATAGCTTGTGGTGTCGCAGGTTGTGCAGAACTTGTTTAATATGCTACAAATGTTCCACCCATGTCTTTTTGTAGATGAGGATGCCATCCAGATACACCACTACAAAAGTATTGGTGAATGGTCACAGGATATCGTCCATCAACCTTATGAAAGTGGTCGGAGCATTTTTCAAACCAAAGGGCATGACCAACCATTCAAAAAGACCTTACTTTGACTTGAAGGTGGTCTTCCATACATCTGTTTGTTCTATCGGGACTTGGTGATAGCTAGACTTCAGATCAATATTACTGAAGTATTTGGCCCCCATGAGCTAATCAAGGAGGTCGTTGATTTAGGGAATCAAGTACCATTTTCTGACTGTGATTTTATTTAGGGCTCAATAATCAATGCAGAGTTGTCAGGTTCCATCTTTCTTCTGCACCAGCACGATTGGGCTCCCACAAGGCTGTGAGTTGGGATGGATGTGCCCCTTGTGGAGAATTTCTTGGATCTTCCACTTGATCTCCTCATTCTCTAGCAAAGAGAAGTGGTAGACTGGCCCATTGGGTAGCAGTGCGTTGGGGGTCATATCGATGGGATGCTTGACCTGACAATGTAGACTTACACCGGTAGGTGAGGAGAAGATATCTAAGTATTCTTCCATGACCTTATCCACTTTCTTTTGTTGTGTGGAGAGGTCGACTGTGGAGGCTCTGGATGTGGTTGTGATATTTTGCTCATTCTGAGAGCGAATCACGAAGAAGAAAAACTTCCCCGTCTGAGAGATGACCTTCATGCATTACTTGGCAGAGATCAAGGAAATAGCACTAGGTGGGACTGCCTCAGGTATCTTGTACAATTTATTTTTCAAAGTAATAATAACACTATGAGGCCTCGACTCATATACAGCATGACGTTTCCATAAATATCATTGGCCCAAAAGAACATTACAAAATTTGAGAGGAGCAACATCAAACAATACCTCATATTTGAAGGGATTGATGTTGTATGACAGGAGACATTGTTGGCTGACGTGGATATCGCTTCCTTGGAAGAGCCATCCAATGGTGTAGGGTTGTGGGTGCGACATTATTGGTAGGGTGAGCCTCTTGACAACCTCTACTGAGATGATGTTCTTCTAGCTACTTCTATCAACGATGAAGTGCAGTGGGGTAACCTTCACCCACATCTGTGAATGAAAAAGGTGCTCACCTTCTTCTAGCTCGTCTGGTTCACCAGGCTGGAGCTTGGTGGTAGAAATGGTAGCACTGGGTTCTGCGTCAATGATCTGTCTCTCCCTTTCTGGTTCTGACTCAGATTCGGAACCCGCGACTGATTCAGAGGCTTTCACCTCAGCCACCATCGACGTCTCTGAATGGAAATTGTCACTATTATGCTAGGGGCTCTTATGGAAGTCGCACCACTTCCCGATATCTTTATTTGTATTTTCGGTGTTCTTCTTTGATTGCGACTTGGACTGGTTATCCTGAGGCTGTCCATATTTTATCTTTCCTTTGTTATGTGGGTTGGGTCCTTCCTTTCCTTTCTTTTTCTCTGAGGGGTTCCCAAGCCCAAATTTTTCGCGCCTTTTATTTAAGGTTCTGCTCGATTTTGATGGAATATCGATAGGTCACGCCCAAGGACAAGATGTCCAGAAACTCCATTTCGACCTGGATGTATCTATGCAGACCATCATGATACTTGAGCACCTAATGTCACTTAGAATCTTTGATAACTAGGTTGGTGTGCAAGGTATGGTAGATATTTGTGAACTCGGGCACTGCTTGGTCTATTTCCTGTTGCAGTGTGGTCCATTTTGTGTATAGGTCCTAATAACTTCTGACAGGGTAGTATTGTTCCTTAATAGCATCCTTGAAGGACTCCTAGCTGACTACAACTGTAAATAATGAGTTTTCCTCTGTTTCCTTTTGCTCACAGAAATTTTCCCACCAATATTTGACATGGGGAATGGCTTTGAGGAGCACAAAAGTAATATTTTCTCTATTCGAGAAGTTATGGACAGAGAAATACCCTTCTAGTAGATTCAACCATTTGTCTATAGAATCTGTGTCTATTTGACCTTCAAATATAAATATATCAAATTTGATTTGTACCTTGAAGGGGGAGATGCCTCAGTTTGAGGAAGATGTGTCACCTGTTGGTAGTCGTCAAAGGATTTGTGCAAAACTATCCATCATCTTGTTCCTCCGTTGTGTGAGGGATTACTCGAGAAACATTTTGAAAGGATATCATGTCCCATTGTCTTTGTTTTCTCCCACCATGATAGGTCGCTTGGGTGTGTGAGAATGTTTTCCTCAAGAGAAACAAGCTCGAGACCCAATTCTTTGTACCCTGGCCTCGTTGTGGACATGCATTAAGAATGACAAGGAGAAGACCGCTATGATACCACTTATCCATATTTTATGAGAAGCATGAAATGAATACAGATTATCATTAAAATATTCTTAACACAGAATAACATATATACAGTAAAATTGGCTTCTATTCAATAAGGAAATAACCTGAAACTGTAAAATGCAGTGGAAAACAAGCTTGCTAGAATGGTGGCAGCTTATCTCTGAGAAGAGATGTGATGGTTGCGCTCATTCGAAAGAAGATGAGTACAATGAGGCTCTAAAGGAATTTTTACAATAAACGGAAATGCCAAAAACCCTAGACATCCAAAAACCTAACCCTAGGAGATGAAGCTCCAAAAGTCATGTGGGCCCTGTTGGGGTAAGTTAGTACACCAACTTCCTGGGGTTGTAACTTTTGCATACAATCTTCGTTTTAGGCGCACGATAGCCCGTTGGAAAGGTCTATCCGATCAATAAACATGTTTCCATCAAAATATAACTCCATCTACATCTCAATTGTGGAGAGCCCTAAAAATGTTGTTTAGGGCCTCAAAACAGCCTCGGAAGTCATGAACCCAAAAACTAGGAAAAAACTGTCAAACTAGAAAACTACCAAAATGAGCCAATTGGAATAGGTGGGAGGCCATTGACATCCATCTATATCAACCACCTAAAGGAGACACCAATACCCTAGTTTTAGAGCACCAACTCCCTTGTTTCATGGCACTAACTCTAGGAAGCACCAACTCCTTTGTGAAACAGGCTTTAACTTGTAGAGGACTTCAATCCTCCCAAGATCCTCCCTACCACCTTCACTGTATAAAAATGTTTACAGTTTCTTTCTTGGACTTTGCTACTACTTATGATCTTCTGATATAGATTACAGAGACACTCTCCTTCCATTATACCTTTTTGTTTATATAATATACCAACATGTATGAATTTGAAACATTGTGTCTCTTTTTAAGAAACAATGCACCTCTTCATTTAATTTAATAAAAATGCTAACATTTTGTCCTTAATATTTTTCTTTTTATTCAAAATAATTCAAATGCATTGTAAGTTATTCATCATTAATGGAATATCTAGGTGCTAAAAATTGTTTACTATTGTTGTAACAGTTCCTTGAACAAACCCTAATCCTGAGGTGTTAATTATATTTAATCATATTTTTATCCTTTATGAGTCGATCTAAATTATGGATTGACTCTTCTTATTTTGGTCACACACTTCCATATTGATCCAATGATCTACAATCAATATTCTGTTGAAATGAACAGTAGACAATTAAAGGGGGGGTGAATCAATGACAAAAAACTTTGGACAATTTTCCACTTTGCATAAATTATTTGAAGAACATATATTTATTTCAATTTATCAACCAAT
>JZKD02S1756483.1:33670-55570 GCA_000966675.3 Picea glauca
GCCTTGATGCCCCTTTTTCAATAATTTTGTCATTCCATTAGAGCTTATCACCTTACCAGGTTTCCCTGTGATACCTCTTAGCTCAATTTCTTTTCCTTCCAATGAAAATTTCATGAAAAGTTATTGAAAATTAAAATCCATTGTTCCTAATGATTGTAAACATTGGATTCCTAGTACAACATCAACACCACCCATGGGTATAGAAATCATTGGACTATTCATTACATATTCCCCCATAGTAAGACTGATCTTATTGCATTTTCCTGAGAAATTGTTAGTTCCTCCATCTGCAATCATTACTTGAAACTCTGGCACTAGATATACAAAGAAATTGATATATTTGGCTAATTTATAGTGAATGAAATTATGAGTACTCCCATAATCAATTAGGACTATTGCCTTTTTCTTTTTGATGTATCCTTTGATCTTGAGGGTTTGAGGAGTGCTAATTCCAGCTAATTCATTACACGATATCATGGGAGTCAACTTTTCAGAGGAAATTGCTTCTAAGTTTTCATCTCGAGATGGCTCTTGTTCTTGTTCTTCTTCCTCTTCACAATCTATGTAGAATAATTTCTTCTCACCACACTTACTTCCCTTACTGTACTTGTTGTCACAATTAAAGAATAAACCTTTTTCTTTTCTTTCCTCCAATTGTTGAGGTGTCAACCTTGTAGCTTGAGGTGTTTTAGAAGAAGGAGCATTATTCTCTCTATACATGTTAGGATTGGTCCTTCTAGTAGCCATAGCCATATTTTTACTTTCAACATCTCTTGCCACCCTAAATGCATTCTCCAATGATTTGGGTTCCCAAAGGTGAACCTCGTGTTGAATGTTATCCTTTAAAGTTCCTATGAATACATCAATCAAGTGCTCATCTAGAATATCTGTTACCTTTATATTCAATCTTTGGAAGTTCTCGATGTGCTCAGTAACTGAACCTTTTTGCTTGAGATTTATCAATTGGCTAAAGAAGGTATTGCTCCTTGTATCCTCATAGTGTGCTGTCATTTCTTCAGTGAAAATTGTCCAAGTGACGAGTGATTTGCGAGAACAAATCCATCGATACCATAAAAATTGATTGGGTTCTAAATATAAAGAAGCAATTTGTAGTTTTTGTGTATGTGGCACATTATGTAGATCAAAGAATTGCTCCATCTGAAGTATCCATGTGATTGGGTCCTTGCCATCAAACTTCCTCATATCGATCTTAGGAACATGGTTGGTCTTCAACCCAAAGTTGGAGTTTCTCCATTCTTGATTCACCTTCCTTGTGTCCTCTTCATGAATTTCATGGGATACATTTTCACTTTCAGGTGTCCTCTCTATTAAAAAAAATTTCAATACTTCCATGATCGCCCCTTTTAAAGCGTCCATATTTGTATTTACTGCCTCAAATTTAGCTTATGTTGAATCCATCATCTCTTGTAGTTCATCTTTAGTTAATGTATTCCTTTGTAAATCATTTATGTCCCTACGCATTTCTTCACCTTCATCAAGAGTCCAAGTAGGATTTTTTGGAGTCTTATTTGGTGTAGAAGTTCCCTTTTTTGGTGGCCTATTGGCCAAGTATCACTTTAAACCTTGATTTTGAGGTGGTTCTGCTAGAAAATCTTCCTTTTATTACATCTCCAAAATTTTGGCCCTTCTGAGTATGAAATTTTATTTTTTTTAGGTCTCTGATAATTCTTCTCTTCAATGCCACAGTTCTAATAAAAATTGGATTTTCCAAGAGGAATTTACGATAACTTCCCCACAACTTGCTGATTTTTGTCCTTTCCAGGAGATCTCACTTGTATAGCATGACCCACACAAAATAATTGATATACAATTCTGAAACTCATACCAGAACTACTAAGGGATATCCACTATCCAATGCAACTAGTCTCACTCAATTTGGATACTCTAGGAACAAGTTATAATTTTTTTACCTGGAACACCTGCTTCAAACTAGTCAAATACCCTGTCTTCCACATGGTGTATATACAAAGTTAAGATGACCCAGAAGATGTAATTTGTACCATGGATGCCTTACTAATTTCTGTGAATATCCTCCAGAGATAAGGGTCTGAAACATTACAGAAAACATTTTATAGCAAAAACTCCGCAATGACTCAATTTAGGATGATTCTAGAACCCTATCTTAAAAAGCTTGTATCGCTGAAAGTATAAGGCATCAAGAGATGAAATTTTAACCCAAAGTACCTTGATTTGTCTACTAAATATAATCCAAGCCTTTACTTCTGAATCATTGTAGAAAAAAATTTATATCAAAAATTCCACGGTGTCTCAGATGTAGCAGCGAAACTACAAGACCTTGAGCTCTGATGCCATATGTTAGGAACCAAATATCAAAATAGCATAGAAAAAACTCAGAATAAGTACTCAAATCCTTGGAAAAGAGATAATTTCAGATAATAATTTTCTTCGAGGGGGAAACCTCCTTTTACCCCACATAAATTTTCAAGTATAAGATGATTCCAAATGAAAATGTCTCCTTGGTATATATATGAGACTAGGAGGTATAATTACAACTAATGAAATAAAGACGACATAAATAAAATAACATTGCTAATGTAATATGCCCCAATTAAGGGGTAATGAGCCAATATTAGGGCTTAACAGAGTGCATAGAGTCAAGGAGTGACTAAGTGTCGAAGAACCAAAACAGAGAAGCGCAAGGAGTGCAGGAATAATTTCTTTCAAAGAAATCCTTCGATTTGAGTTTGTCAAGATCCCAGAAACTCAAGGACTACATGGGAGATAAAAATCCTAAAAGGGATCAAGATCATAAGGGATAGCGAGGAGAAATATTCAAAAGGAGTGAAGGTGTGAAGACTTCAAGCATTATCAGTTAAGATCCATCTAGGAGAGAGAAAGATCATTTCAGATCATTGGATCTGGGAAAAGTGAACAAGCATTATGTCTCTTGGTGCATAGAGGAGAGTGAACTACCAAACTCCCGAAGTCCAGAAGTGATTAGGGAGCGTTTGTCGTCAAGAGGGACAGGTGGTGAAAGATCTACAACTTCAGAATTTTGTAGACCAGAAGGAGGTGAAATCAATGAAGTAAATCCTGACCCTTGATCATCACGGGGGGTACCTGTCAACAAATGTGAGGCTTCGGGAAAAATCACTTTGAAGATTTCAATTGAGAGTTGAAACTCCTAAAACCTGAGGTCTGAGGTGAATATTCATTGTCAAATCCATAGGGACATGTGGCGATGGATCATGAGCTTCAGGAGGAAGAAAAGGTGGATTTTGGAAACTCTCGAAGCCTGAATAGCCAAAGTAGTTGAGGATCATTGATTTGTAGGAGGACATGTGTCAACCGATTTTGTACTCCGGGTAAAATGCTCTAGGAAAAAGCAAGTGTGGAGAAGTTGAGAATTGATATTTCCAAACCCCAAAGATATGAAGTGAATCATAGTCATATGATTTAGAAGGACACATGGAAGAAATCCATGGGATTTGGGTGAAGACCAGAACTGAATTCTAGTCATCAATCTGTGGGAGACACGTGTCAATAGATCACGAGATTCAGATAAAAGAATTTTGGGTTTAAGTGAAAGTTGAGAGTTGAGATTTCTAAAGTCTGAAATCCTGAAGTAGGCTAGGGTCGTCGATTTTAGGAGGACACATGGCAGGAGATCTACCATTATGGATAAATTAATGTTTGAGAGTTGAAAACTTTGAAACCCAAATTGCGAAGAAAAACACTACCATTGATTTGAATGGGCCACGCATTGATATATCGTAAATATATGAGAATGTGTGATCCAGAGAGAAGGAAGGAAAGGAGGAAGATCGCATTCATTGATAAAGAGACCCCACCCGAGATCACAATATCAATGACCATGCTCAATTGTGTGGATAGAAAGTGTTCGATATTTAAAAATTTGTGAGCGGGCCGCAATTGAAACCATGGTATCTCCAAAAGGACGCATGGAGATTGGTAGTGAATTGCGGGGAGAAAAGAAGTGTGGTTTCAAACCACTTTTGGTCACCCTGCAATCATGTGTTTACATGAGGTCATAGCCCAAAGTCACATCTAGGAAGGGGATAATGGAAAAGGGACTAGTGCCTAAAACATGATAGTTCAACAGTGCAAAGCGAGAGGTTGTGGGTTCCATAGAACCTACACTAAAAGGATGAAAGAGACTATGTTTAGTTACAAAGTGAGACCATAAGGGTTTCAAAGAGCCTATTTGGGTCACAAAATTGAAGATCCCTGACTGGGAGGTCACGTAGCTCGATGGAGAGTAGGGGGGATGCATCACTTTTCCTACTGTCACTATTGTCGAAAGAATTCCATAGTCCAATATTTTTTTTCCCGGAATATTAAATGGATTCTTGTATATGTATCAAATGGCAATGATTTGTTCTCTGGAATTCGTTTCAAAAAAAAATTAAGCATTCACTCCTCTCATCTCTGTTATAGTGGTTGTATTTTATGTTTGCCAACCTCACTGTCAATTATATTTCAAATATTATAGACATCCTAGGTGTTAGGAAGAGACATAGTCTCTCTTTGTCTTTAAGGATTATTCATTGTTTAAACCAACCCTTGTTTCCTTTCTGCAATAAAGTTTTAAAAGGCATTTCTATATGCCTGGGTTGTTGAGCTCGAATTCCTTTGTTTCTACCCAGGCATTTTCTTTATGGGTCTGTCACTATTTTGGGGTTATAAGTTAGATGACTATGTTGTTTCCAAATGATCATGGGCTTTGTCACTTCAAATACCATCTCTTGATCGAGTATTTGTGTTTCCTCTCTGTAATAATTTGTTTGGAAAGGGAAAAAAAATATGTGTTTCCTACAGTCTCGAGAACTTTCTTTTTGATTGATTCATGGTTTTTCTATCCATCGTTGTGTTAAAACCTAGCATGACCATGATTCTGTTTAAGTGTAAAAGGAACATTTGTGTGGTTTGGTTTTGTTCTCTTTGTGCATCCTATGGCTCTGTCTTTTATCGAGCATTTCCTTTGAGAGGAAGTCTATATATGTTTGATGAATAGGGATCTCATGTTCATAGCTACATGTTTTTGGTTAAATGCTAGTGTTGAATCAAGATTGGTGTCGATTATATTGTTGAAGACATGTGTGTATGTTTCGTTCATCAAAAATGTTCTTGGTTTTGTCCAGATTTAAGAAGGACCTGTGTGTGATTAAATAGGGCCTGATTATTGTTTGGATGACAGTGGACTGTCTCAGTCAGTATTGGAAGTTGATTGTTGGTGGTTAGTACTGGGTATATTATTATTTGATTTCAAGAATTGAATATTTGATACGGGTAATTGGAATCGGTGTGCATATTATGTTTGTTTTAACAAGAAGAGATCAAAATTAGAGCATATAGTACTGTGGCTTGAATGGTTATATTGTTACTATGTAATTGGAAATGATTTTCATAGTTATTGTATAGGATGCAAAGATTGATATAAATTGAAAAAATCTAGGCAGTTGAATTATTTCTTTTATTGAAGACAACAAGCAATTTGCATGCAATTAAGGAACAATTAAATGTTTTGGGTCTGGGAAGTGGATGCTTTTTGCATTGTAATTGAAACAAAGTTATGATTGTTGTTTTATTTAATTTATTTTATGAACAATGTATGTATTATTCCCTCTCATTTTCTCACTTTTTCACTCATTATAATCCCCCCGCGATCCCAAATTCATTTTTTCACGCCCTGTTCACTAAAATAAAATTAGAACTCTGTATGACAATGGTAAAAGATGAAACAAAGATAGGTGGCAACTGATATATTTTGGTGTTGATTGAACAGTCAATTATTTAATGAATTGTTGAGTAGTACTCATGTTCATATTCCCGATCATGATATCACTTTTTTGTTCATTTCAATTCCCCCATATATCCCATGAACCCTATTTCACTCCCTGTTCTTTTGGAAATTATTAAATATTTTTTATGGATTGAATTGCACGGGTCTTATGTTAATTTTTGAGACAAACTTTGTTTCATATAAAGAGAATGTCATGTATGGTTTGTTAAGAGCTAGTTGCTAAAAAAAATTGCATATAGAATGAGCTTCTTCAGCAAAGGCAGTCATGGCCAAAACAATAGGGGAAGAGGTAATTGGAATAGAGGGACTAGACGGCCCTTATTCTCAATTCATTTCGATGTCGATACTTAGGAGTTGAACAAAGTTTTTCAAGTTGGGTTATTTAATTGGATTGGGAAAGGGATAATTCATCCTAGACAAGAGAGGCCTCCCTTCCAACCCAAAAATGTTCACGATATCCCTATGATTCCTCATGTATCTTTGCAACTAGAAGTTCTTGAGAATGATGGATGCTAGGAGATTGTTCACTAGGCAATCTCCCACTATAGTGGTTGGCCAAAATTGTCATTAACCCCTCCTCCTCCACCTGCAAACCCAAATGTTCAAATTTCCCCTGCACACTCACCTATACAGTCCTCCCATGCAAGAAAATGACTCAAAACTGGGTCTCCCCATGTGCATGAGAAAGGTAAAGTTGTTGCTTCCCCCTCCTCTCCTTCAAGTGAATCAGCCAATTCAATGTCCTCCCATATGCACTTGAGGGGCGATTGCTCCCATGTCATTAGTGAGATTAAGCGTCAAGGTTCCACCCAACCTAAGGCTATTTGTGGGAATCCCAAAGGGGACAACAGTGACAAGGGAAGAATTGCCTCTCAAAGTGGAAAATATGGATTTTGATTTGTGTGTCTATAATTTATTTGTTGAGAACAATGGACTACAAAATTTGTGGACAACAAACTATTTTTTGGGATATTGTCGATATTTACATGTTTTGGATATAATTTGAAATATTTCTGATATTGAAATTTCAAATTATGGAAATAATTATGGGATCCACAAGGATGCATGTGTTTAATTGGTTGTCTAATTATGTTTATTTTTGTTAATAAATAAAATGGATTCACAAGGGGTCCCACCTACTTAGTTATTATTTAATAAAAGACCCTTAATTATTATTATTATTATTATTATTATTATTATTATTATTACTCCCACTAAACTAAATTAGTTAAGTTTTAATTAACTTAACTAAATGAGGTTGTTGAACTACTTCAACTCATTTGGAATGCATAAAATCCAAATGAGAAGGAAGAACAAGAGGAGAATAGAAGGAGAAAGAAATACTAAGGTTTTCTCTTGAGTTTTATTGAGATAGTCTAGTTTTCATTCATTCTTCAATTCATTAAATGCCTAATTCTCTTTTTGACAGCATGGTCATATTGTAGAAAACAAGGTTATAAATTCAACCATACTATTCAGATGCTTGTTTTAGAGGTGTTTATCTATCTTTGATAGTTTGTGTATACTTGTATGTTTATGGATTGAATTTCATGATTGATAAAGGATATTGTGCAGAGTCAAGTTGGCTACAATGCGTGGAAAGCTGATCCAGATTTTAAAGTTTAGTTTTTACTTTATGTCAGAGTCATTTTTTATGGTTTTCATCGGGGATTTCTAGGTTTGACCTTGGTCCATGCCCTCACATGGATTTTTGTAAAGAAAAATATACTTCTGATTTCTTGGAATGAAATAAAGTGATTTTTATTCTGTCTCGCTTGTATTAATCTATGACTTCTTTACTTTTCTTTTGATCTCTACATTTATTTTATGCAATCTGTATATGTTCAAAAAATGATATAAAATTTTCATATTTTTCAACAATCATTTAAAAAAATCAGCTCCTTGTAATTAATACCTGTGGATTGGGAAATACATTTTGAGGCTATAAACTTAGGATAATATTCTCGACTATCTTACCTTAGCCAACCAAGATTTGAAAATGCTTGAGTAAGATACATTCATATATTTTCCTCAACATTCATGTGTGAGCACTTTCATTCTCACCCCATTTCCACTTTTTGGTCCACTATCTTCGTGTAGACACCCTAAATTCAATCTTATATCCCATTGTAACATTTCAAGAGTAATTATATGGATAATATAATATTTGGATTCAATGTTATGCCACCTTGCAACATTCCAAAAGAAATAATTGAAGAGGTGGACTTCAATGTTATGTCACATTGAGAAAATCCAAAAGTAATAAGATGATTGATATCAACGTTATGTCACACTAATACGTTTCTAGAGAAATAATTTAAGAATTTAGCTTTCAGATTTGTGATTTTGTTGACTTCAAGTAGTACATGTTAAGTAAAACAAGTTTGAAGGATCAATAAAAATACATTATCCAAGTGAAAAATATAAATAAAAACAAAAACAAAAATTAATTTCAAGTTTTTTAAAAACTTCATACATTCATAAGAGTTATAGAATTGTTTTTTATAAAATTTAAGATGGGATACTTGTGTAAGTTTTTGTATCTAGTAAAAATAACAAACTTTAATATGTTAAGTGAAAAAAAGGCAGAGAAAATGAAAATTCAATGTTAATTATGCATTAAATGGTGTAATTAGTTTGAATGATTGTGGCATAATCCACAACAATATATTTAAGATTTCATTTTCAAATCAGATGAAATGTTTGTTAATTTGACTTTTAAACACTTCGTTTATAATTCATTGCAAAATTTCTTCCAATTGTACAAGAATATATTCTACAAATTCCCTATTTATTCTCATTTCATATTTCATTTGATTGATTCATTGCATAGTTACATCAAACTTATTATGAAAATGAATAATATTTTCTATAGCTACCTCTTGAAAAACATGCACTCATCAAGTTGCAAGCAAATAATCAAGACCGCCCATGATATCTTACTTTTCAATGGTGATTTTTTTTCTCTTTGTAAATCCTCATTTTCTCTTAGTAAGTTATTATTATCTTGCATATGATCACATCCCCTTGTCCTTTTATTATGTATCAAATTTTTTCTGGGTGACTCATAAGGTAAACTACAAAATATATTATATGACATGGAAATTCCATGACATCATAGACTCATCAAACTAATTTAGATTAGTGTAGTCAAATGGGGCATATAAACTATCCCTATTAGAGAAAATAATCAACATAATATATATATATATAACATCCCTCTCTTGCGCGCACTGAGAAAACTTATTCTTTGAGGACACTTTCTTGCAAGTGATCTAGATTATTATACTATTGGGCGGTTGATTATGATTATGAGGCATTGATGATATGATGACATGTTATTTTGTTGTATTTACATAGACAGGTGATATTGACTCAATTCTCCTGAGTGTGCAAGATTTTGGACCTCGAGGATGCAGAGGCATCGATGAAACCCTTGGACTCTGGATCGAGTCAAGGAGTGGACTATTGGGGTTTGATTTTTGTATATATGACATATGTGCATCTAATTAGATGTTATTATTATGGATTTTATTTCTGACATGATTCGTTGATGATGCAGGCTGGCGATATCTTGCCGACCAGACTCACATGTGGAGTAGAGAGGCCATGCATGACTACCAGAGACATTGAGGGAGAGGTGTGGACAACATCCCTTCCACAACCTACTAGCACTCCCGTCACGGCTCAAACTATAGGTTAACGATTACCTAGTTCAAGAAGACCCATGATTCCATGAGGGAAGACTGTGACATTCGCTCACGATGATTCTAAGGGGCGCGCAATAAGGCAAGGGCCTTATTCCTTAGAGGCCCTTAGTCTCCCGCAAGATCACCTAGCAGATTATTGACTCCAGGGGTTTGTGATGTCTACCAAGTCAGTCAAGAGTCGAGTGGCACCCTTGTAGAATGTTGTGAGTCCTGAAGGTCACATCGTGCAAGAAAAACGGAAAGAGGTGAGTGGCACCCTTGGAGCACATAGTCTGTCCTTAAGGGAACGTCGCGCAATGGAAATAGAATGAGGCGAGTGACACCCTTGGAGTACCTAGTGCATCCTGAAGGGCACATCGCATTGTTAACTAATAAGTGAATAAACCTAGATGGTCTTAGAACAAATAATGTGATAAGAAAGATTTAAAAACAATTTCCCTAATAAAATGTTGCCCAACCTTGGAAATTAAAATCTAGGGCTAAGTGATGCTTGTGGTAAAATACAAATAAAAAATAAAAAAATAATAATAATCATCATTAAACATATGACGAAAAGGGGGTAAGAAATTTGATTAATTTATTAAAATCAAATTATATTGAGGGATTCAAATTTTAAAAGGGAATTGATTTATTTTCTACATATGCTAATTAAAATTTATTAATTAAAAGGGAAAAGGGGTAAAAGGTAATTTTCTACACTTGTTAATTTGAGTTTTAGATAAAAAGGGAAAAGAGGGAAACTTAAAAAGAATTGGGAAACTAAGGGGAAAAGAGGGAAACATAAAGAAAAAGGGAAACATAAGGAAAAAGAAGAATGACTAACTTAGTAAGGAATTTTGCCTTTAAGAACTTTCTAAATTGAACTCAACTAGGAATTCAGTAAGGGTGTAAGTCATTAAAATGTGTAAGGGAATTTGGGGACACCTAGGAGCGATTCTAGGAATGCTTTTAGGTGGGTGAGGGAAATAGGAGTAAATAATTAATTAATGAAATTAATTTATGGTGCAACTAAGGGGATGGGCGACATGTGTACGGGGGAGGATTTTTCTGAATTATTTATTGAAAAATAAATTAAATGGGATTTTGGGAAATAAATCACTTAGAAACTCTATATAAAGGAGGGAGGAGGAGGAGTATGGATCTCTTCTTCATGTGTAAAGTTATGCTGCAGAATTTGTGACTTGACAGACTTATCTTGTGGGAGTTGGGATACCTAGTTCGGGTATGAGTGGTAGCTCTACCTTTCGAGGCAAGTTAGTTACTAGTTGTTCTTGGGTTTAGAGTGTGTGGCCCCTTTGCGGCTTGGGGGGATAAGGGGGAAGAAGAGTACCCCTAGCATTGGCTGGGAGGTACTGGTGAAGTCACATCGATCGGAAAGTAAGTGTTGAACAGAGCACGCAAGACAACGACTCAGAGCTGTCATCTTGGGCTATGGTACACGTGCTTTTATTTTGGAATGGTAGATTAGTATTGATCTTGTGCTCTAATTCTATACTTTTATTGTGTAAATAAAAGTGTTTTACTTAGCATTTTTAATCAAGAAATTAAAATCATCATAGCTTTTCGCTCGCTGCATCGATTTGATATCCTTGTCCATCGATCCTTTATTTCTATGATTGTTCTATTTGTTTTATTGATTATTTGAATAGTTTGTGATTTATCTTTCATCCTCATCCCTAGAGCATTAGTCCACACCTGAGCAGTCAGCGAGGATCCACATCGACGATCGTCACTTCGATGTTAATAGACCTATAGATCCTAATGCCCTGCTTTTCTTTGCATGGATAATGAGCGAATGATAGTTTTCCCAGTTGTCTAACCCTGTTGAGTGCTCCTGGTTGAATGATTGCCTTGTGCCTTGTTGTGATTGATTACCTCCGTGATTGATTATCTTTTCTCTTAGCGAAACGCTTATTATCTTCTTAATTTTAATATTTTCATTTTCACACTTATTTATCCCATCATTCAACTCAATCTTCTTGGCATCTTACACCCAGCGATTTTTTTTTATTGTTTGTACAACAACTCCATAAATTACTCTACGTTTTCAATCCATTTGGCCTACAAATTTTCCCCTCTCTGAATTATTACTTTGGATGGTGAATTTACCATTTAATTGGACATCAATTTTCATTGACTGTTGTGTCGATGTTTTTATCAACCACAGATTTACCAAGCATTCTCCACTAGTTGTTGTGCCTATGTTTTTTTTTAACCACGAACTACGAGCGAATTCCATTATGGTACCCTGTGTTTTCTTTTACATTTACATGAAAAAGAACTATGTTATCATTAACAATGATTTCTCCTCTGCAAATGATTGCTTTTCATTGGCAAATTTACTCAACATTTGTTCCTCCATGAATTTTTTATTTGAGTTACATTAAATAAATTCGACAACGTTCTTTCCACATCATAGTTACACATTTACTTGATTGTGTTTTAATTCTTTTTCTCTACGTTTCTGATCTGTATTTTATACCTACGTTTTCATGTAACCACGATTTACCCAGGATTCTTTTAAATTGTTTTCATTTAATTGTTGACTGACAGTGAATTTCTAGACAACAATTTTATCACCAATCCATCAACAAATACCATTGTGTTAAGACAACAATTTGCCCAATTTTATTGACCACGATTTGTGATGAACCAGTGAATTTGTGCATGGGCATATGTTTTTTTTGTGTCTATGCATTCTCAATGTTAAACCTAGGGTTTCCATGCCTGGGAATTTCATTCTTAATGTTTGGGCATTTCTTTTTAAGGCCTGGGTGTTTGTATTGATTATCACAGTGGTTTTGTTTTCTTGACAACCACCTTACCCCTTTGATTGACTGAGTCTTCATAGATAACATACCTTGACAACGTTTTTACCTGTGTTTTAAATTTATTAATCATGCATTCATTTCTTTAATGAGATAGACCTTTAATTGTTTGTGTAATTGCATATATAACGGACAATGGGTTTATTTAATGAGATCGACAAGTATTTTATTAATTTAAATAGAAAGAAAATGAAACAACATTCATATAGATGACATTCTAATTATTTAATAGACAGAGATAGGGATAAGATAACAATTTCATTAGCATGTATATGAACATTGAATTGATTTATATGCTAGACAATGACTTGGATTTAAAAACAACAATTAGAATAACAATTTTCTTGGAAATTCCTTATAGCGTCTAAATACAACATTAGCCAACATCAGCGAAGCAATACAATAACATTCATGTTAGAGAATTATAGTTTAAATTGGTTGTTGAATTGATTTTTTAATGGTTAGTGCAACTTTTATTTTATTGGTAGTGAATTGTTAAGCTAATTTGCAACAGAGATCTATAATATATAAGGTGTGTCAGAGAGTAGTATATAATGGGTGAGATAATGCATAATTACCTTATCTAACGTATCCCTTGAGTGATTGGAGCTTGCGGAATTAAAGGTTGAATGTTATTCAAGGAAAATAATAACTTTTATTAATAATAAATGACATACAAGCTTGTTGTTGATTTTATCAAAATAATGGGATATCATTTTAAACAAGTTATAATGTTGAGTTATAGGATTTGTTGGTTATAACAGTTCACTCCTCACCCTTAGATAGTTTGCATAACAATTATGGTTATGGTTTTGATCGAGTCATTTAATAGTGTGTGAAAATTAATTGAGCAATGGCATCTGTGTTTTGTTGACCTATTGCATGGGGGCGTGAGTCTATTATTCTTGTCAGTTATTTTGGCTCCTAGCGCATTGGGTTTATCTTGAGTCATTTGTCCAGATGGGTTATGTTGCACCAGGGTTATTGTCGCACCTATCACCTGGGGTGGCATGATCCTTGATGAGGGGATCATGGCGCGCCCTATTGGATAGAGGTGAATGATAACTTGGTTGAAGTATGTTCTTTCTATTGTGGGTGTTGATGATCGTTGTAGTTGTTGTTGGTGATTGGGTTGTGATGCCTTCATGCATTGGGTTTGCTTCCCATAGAGGTTCTAGTTACTGGACATCGAGGCCATTGTGTTGAGATGGTGGATGTTGTCCTTTATCTTGTAATCATTGTCATGTTTGTGTCGGGTGGGTAGTCATTCTCTCTGTCTCGATTTTTGCATGTTTCAACCAGTTGCACAATGTGCTAAGTGGGTTGATTCATTGTTGACTGTTGACTGATATGCAAGCATGGTTTTCATTGTCAATTTGTGTGGTTTTATTGTGGTCATCATTGACTTCTTGCCAAAAAAAAAGAAATTGCACTTTCTGCTTCGCTTGTAGTCGTATATTACTTAAAAATTTCTTCCATGTATGTGCACCACTTTTTTAGCGTTTTATCTTGATAAGTAGATTCTTTTCATTTTTTGTAAATAAAAAATGTAATATTATTATTTGAAAGTATGAAAAGTATATATTGTTGTACTATGTTGTAATTGATGTTAAAGGGTTGATGTCAAGTATTTTCATAGTGATGTGATTATATCATTGATACATTGATTATTGGTCATATGGTCATTGATTTAATTGTTATCAAAGGGTTGATGTCAAGTGGTGTGATAATGATGTGTTGATATTAAAGGGAGTTATATCATTGATGTCATGTCATGGTTGATAGGAAGAACCAAATGGATAAACTCCAAATTGGTCCCCTTATGGTGAAATACCTCACGGGAAGATGCTCTTGGATAAAGTTCTCAAAGTGGTCCCTTTATGGTGAAATCCCTCTTGGGAAGATGCTTTGTGAAGTCAAAATGGTTAGGCAGTTGAGTAGCCTAGTGGTGTGGTTAGGGAGGATAAATTCTTTTGATGATGCTTTCTAAGTTATGTTATTTACTGGTCATCTTACCATTTTTGCTATAACATTTTTTCTAGAATGATTCAGAAAGATAAATCTAGTGGATGTTCAAAAAACATATCCAAGTAATTGTGATAAACATTTTAGCTTGTGGTTCACTTTATTTTTGGAGTTACACTCTATGGAAGTGTAACATACCCAGCCACCCATAGGCCTAGGTATGCCACCTTCAAGCCCACCCTTGGAATCCTTTCTCTTACCAATACCCTTTTTAAATTAGTAAGGATGCATAAAATAAAAGGATTTAATGACATGCACAATAATAACCAAGAAACATGCATATTTTAAAGATGTAATCAAACGATAACTAAATACATTCATATATAGGTAGATAATACCATAACATAGAGAAATTAATCTTTATAAAAGAAGACACCAACTGGCTGTAGACCAAGGACGTTGCACCCAACCATATATGCTATTGTTCCCAAGTCTCAACAGTAGTGTCACCCCTGATCCATGGCTATGAATCCACAAGGATGGTTCCAGAGTGTTACTTGGCATCCCAAACCAGTCAGCACTCAAGCTCTCACAGGCTTTTCCAAAACTCACAACAATCCAAGTACCCAACTCTCTTCTAACCAGCTTGCACCACCCAACAGAATGGACCTCCACCCTTCTCTGCCATGCAGTCCCTTAGGAAGTCCTTCTCCTTATTTTGGGCTCCAGCGCAACCGGTCTAGAATATCGATGATGGAACTCTCGGGACTTGCAGTTGTGAACAACGTTGGACATAGGCCAATGCATCTCAGACATGCAGGCCTCAAGTCATGGCTAGATCACAACAACGACTAGTACAACCAACAATTTGTGGCTAGTCTTCAGGAGTTTGGTTCCCTTCCCCAAGCTAAGACGCAAGGGAGGATGGATCAATGAGTGGTAGGTAATGATGGAATGAATGAACTAGTGAGTAAGTGAATGAAGGAGAGAACGAGAAAAATGAGCAAAGAGCTATCAGTCGAACTCCCCATGAGACCAGAGGTGGGTTTAAGTAATTTGTGGGGAATCAAGAACCTCTTAGCCTTCCCCTAGAATCCCATGTAATTGATCCACCCCCTTATACCAAAGGGTAATTAAAATAGGAAATAGACATTTATCCCCTCAAGCCCCCTCTCTTGTGGAATCATAGCCCCATATAACTCTAGTCCTTGTCCATCTAGCAACCAGCAATGTATGCATTATTAATAATGATCAAAACATTACATTTCTTGGGTGCACTGGCCTTTTTAATAATTGTTTGGGCACTCTAGCCTCTCATCATTGTAAAAATACATTATTTAAAATGGGGGTTCAAAACCAGGGGTGTTACATCCCCTCCCCCTTATGTTGGCACTGCCCTGAGTGCATATACAAAATAGAGATCAAAATCACAAAATTTATTCAAAAAGTTGTGGGTACTCTACCCACACGGAATCTTCATGCTCCCATGTAGCATCTTCAAGACCATAGTAGTTCCACTAAACTTTTATCATCTCTATAACTCTATTCTAGATAATTTTGACCTTTCTATCCAATACCCGCACTGGTTGAACCTGAAATTCTCCCTCTGTCTCTACCTGAATCAAATGCCAATAAATAACATGGTTAGCATCATGTACATATTTATTTAGTAAAGAGACATGAAATATGTTATGGACATTCATGAAAGAAGGCAATGCAAGCATGTATGAGATTAGCCCTATTCTGTCCAATATTTCAAATGGACCACAGAATTTGGCTTCCATCTTTGTACAACTACCCAATTTCAAAGAACTTTTCTTTGGCTTCACTTTCATAAGAACATGCTCCCCTACTTTAAATTATCTAGATATCATGTTCTTATCTGCATAAATTTTTTGTACATCTTGAGCTACTTTTAAATTTTTCTTGATCTTAACCATCTGGTCTTCCATATCCTTGAGCAACTCTAGCCCAAGTACCACTCTATCTGATGGGTTGTTCCAGTTCACTAGAGTATTGTATTTCCTATCATACAAGGCTTCAAATGGGCTCATTCTCAACAAAGCTTGATACCCATTATTATATGAAAAATCTACCAAGTTCAAGTAATATTCCCACTTAGATGGCTTACCCATCACATACATTCTCAGCATGTCTTCAATTATTCGATTGACCCTCTCTATTTTTCCATCTGATTGGGGATGGTATGTTTTGCTAAAGTTTAGATTTGTACCAAATCCTTTAAAAAATCCCCTCCATAAATTGAAGGTAAACTTTGTATCTCTGTCAATTGTCCTAGGTATCCCATGCAACCTAGCAATCTCTCTCATGTAAATTTTTGTAATATTAGTCGTTGTATGTTTTGTTTTTACAGGAACAAAATCAATATCCTTTGTTAATTTTTCAACCACCACCATGATTGACTCATGTTGCTTATTTGTTCTAGGTAATCCTGTGATGAAATCCATGGTGATCACTTCCCATTTCTTCTCTTGGATGGGTAAAGGATGTAGCAACCATGCTGGATGCCTATGTTCAAATTTCACCTTTTGACATTCCATACATTGAGCAATGTAATCAGCAATATCCTTTTTCATTCTTGGCCAAACGAATTGGCTTCTTACTGCTGTAATCATTTTCTGATAACCGGGATGTCCATCATAAGGAACATCATACATTTCCTTTAATACCAAATTCCTCAGTCCTCCAGAACTAGGAACATAGATTCTATTCTTATGCATGAGTAATCCATATTCCTTTATCTCATACTCCTTTATTTTCTGTTGTACATATCCTTGTTGTAAGATTTCCTTTACATGTAGGTAATGTTGATCTATAACAAGACCATCTAAAATTATACTCTTCAAGTCTAACTGATGCATATTGGAAGCAGTAGCATGCATGAGATACACTTTTCTACTAAGTGCATCGACAACTTTATTCTCTTTTCCTTTGATATGCTTGATATCGAGGTTATATACACTTAAAAATTCCAACCATCTTGTTTTCCTGGCATTCAAGGTTGGTTGTTCAAAAAGATTCTTCAGGCCAATGTGGTTTGTCCTTAATTCAAATCTCTTCCCCATGAGATAATGCCTCCACATCCTCAAGGCATGGACAATGGCAGCAAGCTCCAAGTCATGTGTGGCATAGTTCCTCTTATGATCCTTAAGATTTCTGGAATCATAACCAATGACATGTCCATTTTGCATGAGGACTCCCCCAAGTCCTTCCTTACATGCATCTGTACATACCACAAAACTTTCATTTGGGTCAACAATATTTAACACAGGTGCATTAGTAAGTAACTCCTTCAACATATTAAAATTCTCTTCACACTTAGGTGTCCATTCAAATTTAGTTCCCTTCTTTTGTAAGGAAGTGATGGGATCAACAATTTTAGAGAACCCTATTATGAACCTTATGTAGTAACCAACTAATCCCATAAAATATTTTACTTCTAACACATTTCTAGGTGTTGGCCATCCTCTAATGGCTTCAATCTTCTATGGATATACTTTTATCCCCTGCTCTGAAATAATGTGTCCCAATTAATGGATCTACTTTTGATAAAAAGAACACTTACTCAGCTTGGCATACAACTGATGTTATCTCAACACTTTAAATAGTAGTCTTAGGTGATGTTCATGCTTCTCTTCAGACTTAGAATAAACAAGTATGTCATCCAAGAACACTATGACAAACTTATCCAAATAATTTCTGAATATGCCATTCATTAAGAACATAAAGACAACTGGTGCACTAATCAGTCCAAATGGAACCACTGCAAATTCATAATTCCCATACCTTGTCCTAAAGGTTGTCTTATGAATGTCTTCTTCCTTGATTCTTACCTTATGGTATCCCGACCTCAGGTCAATCTTCGAAAATATATTTGATCCTCTTAACTGATCAAATATCTCATCAATTTTGGGTAGAGGATACTTGTTATTTATAGTATACTTTCTTAGTTGTCGAAAGTCAATACACACTGTCAAGGTTCCATCCTTATTTTTGACAAAAAGTATTGGTGCCCCTCAGGGTGAAACACTTGGATGTATGTACCCTTTCTTCAACAATTCCTCCAATTGCATTTGTAATTATTTTAATTATGGGGTGCTCATTTTGTAATGTTTTTTTGACACTGAGGCAGCTCGTGGCACTAAATCAATTAATAAATATATCTTGATTCTTGGTGGAAACCCTGGTATTTCTTGGAATACATATTCAAATTCATGTAGCACCGAGAAATATTCAGGGATTTTCCCCTTTGTATTTTATGTCTCTTCCACATGGGTTGCATACAATTGACATCCTTTCCTAAAGCATCTCTTCAGCTGTAAAGCTAGAATCTCCCTTATAGAGATGTGTCTTGGAACTCCTTTCACAGTGCTTTGTTTTCCATCTCCATCAAGACATGTAAATGTCTTGTTACGACAGTCTAGGACAACATGATGCTTTTCCAACCAATCCATTCAAATTAGAATATCATAAGACCCCAATTGTATGATATTTAGATAAGCATTGGTATTCACACCATTAAGACTTATGGAACACCCTCTGATAATATCATGGATTCTCCTTTTTGTTTTAGTGGCTAGCTGAACCAAGCTTAATTTTCTCCAATTGTAATTTATCCACTATTTTAGGATCAATGTAACAATGACTTTCTCCTAAATCAATTAAAATGGAAACATGATGAATTATGATCTTACCTTTCACCTCAATCATATTGGATTGGTACTCTGCTTGTTGATCATCTAAGGCTTCATAGATTCTTCCCATATCTTTGACTGTTGCAGCCTCTTGGACGTTGTGCAAAGTCTTCACTCTGTCCTTTTAGTGTGGGAAATCCTTGTACATGTGATCTTCTTTGCATCCCCAACAATGGATAGGTGGTATTCCCCTTTTTCCCAAGGATTCCTCTTTCTTGGGTTCACCCTTAGCATATTGATCTTGATGATTTCTATTAGGCTCATTCCTTATGAAGGGAGGTTTGAATACTTTCCTCCTCTAATCAAACTACTCCTTCCTCTTATCCTTCCAAGATTTCTGCAGGGATTCTCTTCCTTGTCTTTGCTCATACAATTATTTATCCTTCTCGATGGCCTCAGTCAAGGTCTTGGGATCATCATACCTAATATTTTCTTTATAAAAAGTTGGAAATCCACTCAAAAACCTCTGTATCTTTACCGTTTCATCGTTTATAAACCCAACATATTTTAACAGTCACAATAATTCCTTCTCATATTCTTCCATAGTCATGCTTCTTAGCCTGAGTTCAAAGAACTCATGCATTTTCTTGTCATAGAAATGATCTGAGAGGTACTCCTTCTAGAAGTACTTATTGAAATCCTTCCAAGTGATCCTACTCTCATTAATATGTTCAACTTGCTTCAGTTGATCCCACCACATTGCATCTTTCTCGTGTAAATGGTAGGTGGAAATCCTGGCATCTAATTTTGAAGAATAGTTATGAAACTAAAATTATCTCCTGAGTACAAGAAACCATTCTTCGGCATCATATTCCCTTTCTATTTCACCATAAAAGGAGGGTGGCTTAAGATTCTTGAACTCTCCTTGCAAACTGTCCACTTCCTCTCTCCTTCTCCGGTGCCTAATAGGAGACACCTCTGGACTGCTTATGGAATCTTATGATGCATAAAATATTCTTTCTAAGTAAGGAGGTGAGTGGTGTCTATGAATTCTAGTGGAGCTTCTCGAATAACCAACTCTTCCACAATATCCTCTCTTATTTCATGAAACCTTCCTTCTTCCTCTTGTTTTGAGTTTGATCCCTTCTTCATTTTCCTCTACAAATTATTTAAGATCTGCAACACTCGAGCATTTATCTGACTTTTCTCTCTCATCAGTCTCTAATTGTCTGATTTGTAGCTTTGCACTTCTATTTCCAGGCTTCTGACCATCTCTATTAATGTTTCCTGATCTCCTCTTTCCTTGCATCCATTACAATCTATCTCTGGATTATCAACTTCGGTATTCTCTCCTTCGTCCTCCTTATCATGGTTGGAGGCTCCCTCATCTTCTTCCATTTCTTCAATACGCATTTTGATCTGACGTATTTAAACCCCTTGATTATACAAAATGTGAAAGTGAACATTTTGTTAGAATTATGCATATGGTAAACAAAATTTTCTAAACCATGTTATAGGTCCTTTTTCTTCTCAATTCATGAAGAACATAGATGTATCAATATACTCCGTATAACACTTCCATGTTATTCTTTAGCTGATATAGAATTCAATTCAGCATAGGAGATTCTTTCAAACCACCTTCCCAGGTGACCATGACTACAAACCATGGGCTAAATACTTCCTTAGCAGTTTTTTGTCTCGAAAACAACCAATTCGGCTATTATCCCTTCTTCCCTCAGCTCTCAACTACTTGTGACCACAGTTATGACACTACATTTAGATGAAAGAGAGATTATCCAGGGCTTCGGGACTTCCAAACTTAGGAACCTTCAACTAGGACCTGATAAATGACCCTCATCCTCATTCACGATCAACAATCGAGATCCACTTTGGGACTCCGCACTTTGGGAGTCTCAACATCCCCCGCTTTCTTTCTCCTGGAATGATTCCACCTGAAGTTCATGATATGCTGATGCGTGTCCTCCTGAAGATCAATGGATATGAATCTCTTCGGCTTTTCAATCTTCGAGAGTTTCAAAATCTTCACCTTCACTTTCTCCTGAAGTCGACGATCCGTCGATGCTTGTCTCTCATAGATCAATGGATGTGAATCGCTTCATCTCTTCGAGAGTTCTCAACCCAATTCCAATTGTCACATATTTTTCCTCTAGAGTTCTTAGTCTCCGGACTCCATGATTTGTCATCAAGTGGAAAAATACTAGAAGTGGACACGTGGCCCAATTAGGCGGGTGACACATGTCACGTTCTAACAGACATTTCAATCGTCCATATGCTCAAAATTATTGACATGTGGAACACATCCCATGTGTCCACTTCATCCCAGGTAACATCTGAATTCCATGCCACTTCGAAATCCTAGGGTCCACATCACTTCCAGGTGAGATCATCATGGCCCACCACTTCGTCTCTTTGGGCTTTGGGAGTTTCCACACTAGAACACTTCCAATTCTCTCAAACTTTGAATTCCCAAACTGGCCCATCTGTCGACATGTATCTCCCTTATTGGACGGTTCGTATTAACCCCAAACTTAGGGACTTCAGGAGATAATGTTGCAAATATCAACGGTTCTTGTTGATTTGAGATCAATGGTCCTCAATTACTTTAGAACTTCGGGTAATTCTTGCCCTAGTGCTTCTCTCTACAAAACCTTCCAGAGTACCAAGTCTTTGAAGTGAGATATATGGCATCGCATGTCCTTGTTGATGGATGGTCCAAACGAACTATGGGCCTCAAGCCTTCGAGAGTTCTGGCTTTTCGCATTCATCTTTCTCCCGAAGTGGTTATCCACCAGAGTGGAGGATCTCCTGCCACGTGTCCACTTTGATAAACTATCTATATCTATTTTAGCTCTTCGTAGTTTCAATGTTCGAGCACTAACATGTCACATCACTTAATTCCTTTCAATTTGCGAGGG
>JZKD02S1756483.1:62586-85421 GCA_000966675.3 Picea glauca
TCAAGGTACAATGCATGTAAAAATAATAACTACAGTTGCTAGGAAACGGTGTCCTTCACTCCAAGACGACTTCGCATAGAATGAAACTTCTGCTCAACGAAGGTCTTCGTGACTATGTTTGTCGTCTTTTCTTCTGAAGGAAAAAGGTGTAGGTCGATTATCCCCTCGTGTAATAAGTCCTGGATGTAGTGCATGTGGATCTTTATGTGCTTCATCTGCTTCCTTTGAAATGAATCTCTGTATAACTTCATAGTGCTCTTGTTGTCACACCATATGAAAATTGACTGATGAAACTGAATTCCCAACTCAGTGAGAAACTTTTGTATCCACATAGCCTGAATGGTTATGTTAACTAACCCTCTGTACTCTTCCTCGACTGAATATAGAGAAAGGGCAACTTGATTCTTCATTGACCAATAGATAGTCCCAAAACCAATACTAAGTGAGTAACCAGATGTGGACTTGCGATCAATGTTATCAGCAACCCAATCGGAATCAGTAAACCCAATGAGATATAATGTAGATTCTACTGCATAATGAATCCCAAAGGTGATGGTGCCATGTACGTATCGAAGGATATGCTTTGCCTCCTTCCATTATATCCCATGCAGCTCCTGCATGAACTTGGAAACAACACTAACTGCAAATGAGAGGTCTGGTCTGGAGTGTGTGAGATACAACAATATCCCCACTAGCTATCTATCCAGTGTCATATCAACCACTAGAGTATACTTGCCATCCTCAAGTTTGAATCCTGATAGGAAAGGAGTCGGAGTAGACTTACAGTCTTTCATGTGAAATCTCTCAAGGAGATCTCGTGCATACTTGGCCTGAGACAGTTTGATGTCTGATGCATCCTGACTAATCTCAAGTCCAAGAAACAAGTGCAAAAGACCCATGTTCGTCATTAAAAACCTATCATGTAGAATTCTCTTGATTGCAGCAATCATTGAAGTCGAGCAAACGATGATTAACAAATCATCAACATACAAAAATAAGAGTAGAAGTGAATCAGTTGTCCTGAGCATGTAGACATGCGGGTATGATTTACAATGTATAAAGTTATGTTACAACATGTAGGAGTCCATATTGGCATACCATTCCCTCAGAACCTAATTGAGTCCATAAAGGGACTTCTTCAGTCGACAGACCAAAGATAAATCCTGCATAAATCCCTAGGGCTGCCCCATATAGGTCTCCTCAGAGAGATCATCGTGAACAAATGCATTCTTCATGTCCATCTAATCGAATTCCCATCCCTTGGTTGTCGTAATGGAAAGTGTCAATCGTATGGAATCCATATTCACTATTGGAGACAAGGTCTCATCATAGTCAATACCATGCACCTACTGAAAGCCTTTGGAAACAACCCTGGATTTGTATCTGCTAGTCTCTCCATCCACTGCACTCCTGGTCTTGTAGACCCATCTGCATCTGATAAGTTTCCTCCCAGAATGAATAGAAACTATATCTCAAGTTTGGTTCTCAAGGAGGGAGTTGTACTCCTCCTCCATGGTGGATTCCCAAAAGGGATTTCTAGCAACCTCGCCATAATATTGTGGATCTGAAGAATGAACCAAGAAAATATGCCTGGAGGGAAATGGTTCAGTGGAAGAGAGTACAACAAAAGGCTCCTTGAAATAAGATCGATTTCTCCTAGTATCAGTTGGATCACAAACAAGATCCCTCGCATCCTAAAGAGTAGTTTGTGCCCACTTGGGCCTCTTCTCTGGCTCTGTAATTGCATCTAAATGCCCTGAATTTGCATATGACTATACTGAATCTGAATCTGAATCATTTGAATCCTATGAATCATAACTCTCATCTGAAGATTCAACATGAGCATGCTCAACATCTCGGACAACTGGAAGAATGAATGTGTCTTCATGTGGTTGTTGAGCTACATGTGAGACACTTTCCTCGAATTGGAAACTACTCTCAATGATGATCCGGTCTGAGGAAAGATCAATAAGGCTATATCCCTTCACACCGTTAGGGTATCCAAAAAAAATACACTTAGTTCTCTATGTATCAAGTGCCTTCCTCTTTTCAGAGGGAATCTGGGCCCATGCACGTGAACTAAAAATGTTAAAGTGGGTCACTTCTGATGTGAGGATTCTCCAAGCCTCATAGGGGGACTTGTCCTTAACATATCTACGGGGATATATGTTTTGGATGTATTTTTCACAATTAATTTCTTCATCCCATAGTCTCTATGGTAGTGAATTTGCATGCAGCATGCAAGATGCCATCTCCTTTAGAGATCTGTTTTTCCACTCAAAAACTCTCTTTTGTTGCAGAGTATAGGGAACTGTGTGTTGTAACTGAATCCCTTCCTCATGGAAAATATTATGGATCTCATGATTTACATACCCTCCCTCGTTATCATTTCAAAGGACTTTGATCTTCTTTCCAGACTGTGTCTCAACCAGGGATTTGAAATCTTTAAGGTGTAGAAAGACCTCGAATTTTTTCCTAAGAAAGTAGATACATGTAAAACGTGAGAAATAATAAAAAAAAAATAAGAAAAAACCTCTCTTCGTTGGTGGATGGATGTGGAAAAGGACCCATAAGTTCACAGTGGATTAGATCTAAAGGTGTAGAAGCTAGCTGAGACTTTTCTTTGTTGAATTTCCTTTGAGGGTGTTTTCTGAGAACGCATCCCTCACATATTCCCTTGGAGAAATGGATGTCTGGTAGACTAGCAACCAATATTTTCTTGCTAATATGTTTCATGTATCTAAAATTCAAATGTCCAAACCTTTCGTGCCATATCCTACTACTTTCATGAGCATGAGTAATAAGTAAAGAAGAATCAGGTTCAATGAGTTCAAAAAATGTATAAAATCTAGAATAATGATTTACCTCACCGGTAGAAACCCTGGAGTTGGTTTGCATGTTGTATATGTCCATAGAATCTGGTGTGAATATGAATTTTTTTCCAGTGCCGAAATTCATCATCCGATACACGAAGAGAAGGTTGACAGAAAGTTTGGGAATGCGCAACACATTCTTAAAGCTTCCATTGTTGAGTTCAATCCTTCCTTTGTCGGTGACTTCGACAGAAGAGTTGTCCCCCATCAGAATAAGAGGACATTTAAATGAATACAATGAAGAATATACTACTTTTAGGGCATCCATGCAATGTGATCCTCCTGAATCAACGATCCAAGCATTGGGAGAGGAGTTGATGGCAATCAAGGCATGGCTAGAATTTCCTTTCTTGGAATTATGATCTTCTGGCTTCTTCTTATTAGCACCCTCGGTGATACGATCTCCAAGGTTGGTTTTCTGAAGT
Organism: Picea glauca; assembly: GCA_000966675.3. Taxonomy (NCBI): domain Eukaryota; kingdom Viridiplantae; phylum Streptophyta; class Pinopsida; order Pinales; family Pinaceae; genus Picea; species Picea glauca. Next base: position 65,885 of record JZKD02S1756483.1, read on the forward strand.
ATTTGAGTCATTGGATCATTTTTTTTTCATGCATGTAGATTCTGGATGGAATCATTTGTGACAGTACGTGCATTTGTCCCCTTTTCTCCCCTTTTCCTGTTTGGATCTGGAGGCATCGGTGAAGGGTTTTGTGTACCCTTCCTTCTTCGAATGTGCATGAGATTTACATTTATATTTATCTTTAGATTTCTGATATTTTTTTCTTCCATCATTCATAGTGAGTACATGCGCCCTTGGGCCTTTGATTCTGCCCATGTTGTTGAGCTTGATTTGCTCTTGTGTCAAGGATTCAATAAATTCCTCAAGAGAAGGCATCCTCCAAATGGATCCAAAGGACAATATGACATACTGGAATGTGGATATGAATACATATAATTCAAGACCAAGCTTGGAGAGAATGGTAAAAACTATTTGTTTCTCCTCCTTCGATTTATCAACCTTGCAAGCTTTGAGTTGCGATAGTAAATCCTTGAATTTTGTAAAGATATCTTGGATATTGTCGAATATTTTTGGATCCAATGTGAGTCTCTCCACCTACATCACATGTCCCCTCTTCTCATATTGTTTTCCAAGCAACCCTTCCAAGGTGTTCCAGGATTCATTGGGAGTCTTATAGGAAGATATGTGAAAAAGGAGATCGGGAGAAATAAGACTGCAAATTGTTTTGAGTGCCTCATCCATGTGATTTAAGTACTTGGATTTTTCTATGGATGATGTCGGTTTTGTATCTGTATTAAAGATTAACCTGTACAACCCTCTAGTTCAGATATTTATGGCTATTTTCTCCTTCCATTCAAAGTAGTTGTAAGGTGTAAGACTGAATTCTTTTTGGAAATCCATCTTTCCGTTGCCTTCAATATTTTGTACTTGCAAAAAACTTTGGCGTAGATTTTGATTAGCATTCTGTCAGATCTGATAACATGTAAATATGTTGAGATTTCATAGAATATATCTAGCTATAGAATACTACACACATTCGCAGATATAAACTGAGAAAGAAAAAGGAGACAAATAATAGAAGAATTCTCATTAACCATTATGAATTATGAATAATTTACACATGATATACTCTATATAACTCAATGAGTCTGCACTGGAGGAAAACGAATGTGAAATAGTGGTGGTATAGAGTGATATGGACACACACCAATAGTTATGGGAGTGAATTTACACCTAGTCTAGTCTCTCAGTTAGTTATAGGAATGAACTGCCACCTAGTTGAGTTAACTAGTCAACTAGTCTTCAATTAACTGACTGAACATAGAGTAGTGAGGAGTTACCTTAGTGAATCAAGGGTAATGTGCCAGTCTGGTGATGATCCCAAAGAAAGTGCTCATTATCTGGTGATGATCCCAATTTTTCATGGTGACAAAACCAATGCAGCATCTAAACTCAACTCAGCTAGTCAAATTGAAGTGTCAGTTGAAAGAGAATACTCTTTAGGTGGAATATTCTCCCCTAAAATATATGATACTGGATAATGACTAATTATGACTAATAAAAAAGGAAAAAACTCAGGAAAAATAAATCCTAGGTGTGTCTGAAGTAACTCCAACATGGTTATCACATAGGATCACGGTTTCTTCCATCTGCATATCGAATAGACCTGTCAACAACTTATGAATCCATATGGATTCACAACTGGTGGAACATGAAGTAATGTATTCTTCTTCTTTCGTTCTGAGAGAAATGCTTGATCGCTCCTACTCTTCCATGAGATCATGGATGACCCCAGACTGAAACAACATCTTGACGTTCTCTTTCCATTAGAGACAGTTCCAGCCTATTCTGAATAGGTATAACCACTTATTCTTAAGTAATGATATCCATTATAACTGAGACCAAAATCTAATGTACCCTTAAGGTACCTCATCACATGTTTTTCATCAACCAGGTGACCATGTCTGGGATCTACCATAAATTGACTCAAGTTTTTCTCAGTAAAACATATATCTGGTCTGGTGCTCATCAGATACATCAACGATCCAATACTCTATCTGTACAATGTAGCATCAATCAATTCTGACAAAGTGTCTACCAGGAGCTTCAACTTTGTTTCCATGGGTGTATTCATGGACTTGCACTCCAACATATCAAATATCTTCAATATTTCAATTGCATACTTCCCTTGGTTAAGGAAGATCTTCTCTAGGCTCTACCAGACCTCAAGACCTAAGAAATAGTGCATTAAGACAAGGTATTTCATCTCAAATTCTGCAATGAGATTATTCTTACAATCAATGATGATATTTTCTTCTCCAGTTAAGAATAATTCATCCACATACACCAACAATATAACAGGCTCATCATTCATAACCTTGAAGTAAAGGTTAGAATCAACTTTACTCTTGGTAAAGCCCAAGCTCATCAGGAAATTGTCAATTCTTCCATACCAAGCTCTAGGAGCTTTCTTCAAACCATACAAAGCTTTCTTCAATTTGCATACATGGGTCTTCATGTCTTCAACTTCAAACCATTGAGGTTTTTCTATATACACTTCTTATTCAATGACACCATTCAAGAAAGTTGTTTTCACCTCCATCCAGTGTAACTTCCACTTCATCTTAGCTACAAGAGCTATGATGGTTCTGATTGAAGTGTATTTAGCTACAACAGAAAATGTCTCTTCATAGTATATTCCTTTCTTTTGAGAAAAACCATGAGTAACAAACCCTGATTTATATTTCTCGATATTTCCATCAACAACACGTTTTATTTTGAAAATTCATTTGGAAGATACCATATCCTTGCTCTTTGGTCTGGGAACTATTTCCCATATATATCATTCTTTATAATGGATTGGTATTCTTTTGTCATGTCATATTCCCATTCTTTCTTCTGAATATATTATTCAAATAAAGTAGGTTCCTTCTCTAAGATATCACACATCAAAGCCATATAATTGGATAGTGTCTTAGGTTTCTTCACTTGTCTCATGGTTCCTTCGGGGGCACCATACTTCTCTCCATCTTGAATAACTTCCCTAGCCCAGGATGGATTTCTCTTGTGGGATATCTTCATCTGGGGAGGTTCTTGAAATTCTATTATGTCATGATCTTATAGAATCTCCTCATTAGGGGAAGTTATGACTTCCATTGCTGGTTCTACAACTCTCGAAGCCACAGGTTCTTCTTCATATACTTTTTCAAGCCGGCATCTTCTTGATTTATTGAGTTTTGCATCTTCATCAAAGGTTACATCCTTTCTCATATAAATATGATGGTAACCTGGTATATAACTATGAAGGCCTTGGAGACCTCATAATATCCAAAAAATATTCCCTTCTTTCCTGAAGGGTCCAGCTTGGTTCTCTTCTCTTTCAAAATGTGTACAAATATTGGGCAGCCAAATATTTTGAGATGGCTTACTTCTAGCTTCTTTATGGAGAACATCTCTTGAGGGGTCTTGAACCCAAGTGCACTATGGGAAGATTTGTTTTGTACATATACTAATGTTTTTGCTGCTTCTTCCCATAAGTTCATTAGAAGATCTCGATCATGGATCATAGTCTTCATTACTTCCATTATAGTTATGTTTTGTCTTTCTTCTACACCATTTTGTTGAGGATTGTAGGGAGTGGTGAGATCCCTCTTGATCCCAACATCTTTTCAAAAGTTTGCAAACTATTTTGAGGTGTATTATCCTCCATTATCTAACCTCGGTATCTTGATCTTTCTTTCAGAAACATTCTCTATCAAGGCTTTCAATTCCTTGAATTTACTGAACACTTCATCTTTTGATTTAAAAAAGTAAGCCCAGGTTTTGCGAGAATAGTCATCAATAAAATATACATAGTATACATACCCACTGATGGAGGTTGATGGCATTAGGCCACATACATTTGAGTGAATGAGCTCTAAGACTCCTTCTAAATTATTGTCTCTCTTTTGGAAAGGGTTCTTGATGTTCTTTCCTTGTGCACATCCATTGCACACACCTTCATGGTCAACCTTGAATTATGGTAGAGGTGTGACTTCCTTTCTTATATATGGTATTTCTTTGTAGTTGATGTGAGATAGTCTTCTATGACAAAGTTCACATGGATTCTCAATGGAATGGTTCAAGGATGCTTCTAAGTGACCCTTTATCTTATACAAGCCACCTTCTTCTTTTCCAATAACAATTGCTTCTTCCATGGTTTTTCCTTTGGGCCACATAAGAACTTCTCCATCTATGAAGGAAACTCTAAAGACTTTATTATCTAAAGTTGAGATAGAAAGTAAAAAAAAATTCAAACCTGGTACATATAGTACATCCTTCATCTTCATTGGGGTCCCTGAATCAAGTTTGTAATTTAATTCTCCTACTGCTTTGATAGGGTATCGATAATCATCTCCAAGTGTAACTTTCTAGGAAAACTTATTTTTTGTAAGGAAAGAGATAATGTCTCTTTGACCTGTCATGTGCTTGGAAGCACCATTGTCTATGAGCCAAGTGTCCTCACCAGGTAACACCGATCCTGAGAGGGAAAATATTAAGACATAGTCTTCAATTTGTTCTTTTGTCATCTTTATGGGTGGCTCTTCATCTTCAACTCCATGGGCATGGTGCCTATTGTTTCTCTTCTTGTATTATTATCATCTAGCTGGATAATTCTTAGAAATATGTCCCATATTGTCACAATGGTAACATTGGTAGGATGAGAAATATTTTTCTCTTCTTTGACTTTTCTGAAACTTCTAGAATCTCCTTGAAGGGTGAGATTCTTTATGTATAACTTTTTTTGGGGGGTGAGACTCCTTATGAGTTTCTTTCTGGAATTAATATGTGTTTCTTCCACCTTTGGTATGAGTATCTAGGGATTGATCTTCATCTCTTTATAGTAATTCTTCTCGATTAGATACTCTTGCTTCTTCTTAAACACATTCTTCCCAAAGACTGTCAAAGTGTAGTATCTCCTATCTGGCACAAATAGTTTGGATGAATGCATCCCAAGTTATTGTGAGACCATTAAGGGTTGTGATTATAATTTCACATTCATCTATAGTATCTTCAATTTCTTCTTCCTGTTATTTGAATTGTGATATTCTGGAGAAATATTCCTAAATTGTTTCTCCTTTCTGCATCCTTGTATTTTTGAGTTGAGTTCTTAGATTCATCTAGCAGCTAATGTTCTTTCCTTCATACATCCTAGTTAGGGCATCAAACATTTATTTTGGAGTCTTATTTGAATTCACTTGATTAATCTAGTGATCTTTAATAGAATCTACAATGATTTTCTTGGCCCTAACTGTGCCCTTTTGGTGTTTTTCTTTAGATGCAACATCTACAGGTTCTGGTACATCTTCTTTAAAGAATCTTGCTAGGTCATTCTCTTCAAGAATGAGTGAAATCCTATACTTCTAGGAAAAAAAAAATTATGCACCTTCTAGCTCGTCAACAAGCTTAGTGCTTGGAGACATATTTTACCTGGAGCTAGGAAAATGACCAAAAATTGAAAATGCTCATAATTTAATTTTGAACTTACCAGGAGGTGCGCTTGGCTAAGGTGAGTAGTGTGGTGCAGTTAGATTTCAGAAAATCCAAAATTTTCCCCTTCAAACTTGACCAACGGAATTCTGGACTGGTACTTCTGGTTTTCTGGTTTTTTCGTACCAGTGAAAACTAGGGTTTCACATTTCAGGAGTTTTATCCATTGAAAAGGTGCGCTAAAGGTGCCAAAGAGTTCCCTAGGCTAGGACACACTTTTCTAGATGATTTTTGGGTTGAAATTCCTCTTCAATAAAAAGCCCTAATTTTCTTGTACAACAACAATGACGTTTTTCTTTATCTAGTGAAAGATGCTCTCTTCAGCTTAGCTCTGATACCATGTTAAGGTTTAAGATATTATTAGATTTATTTTAAATTTACTAGATAAACATAACATAGATAGGATCACTGAGAGAAACACAATCACAAGATACACATCATTTATCCCAGGAAACCCTCATGGGGAAGAAAACCCAACAAAAACTTCCTTAATATATATAGCCAATACAATGCCAAGACCATAAACCAAAAACTAGAGAATATCCTCTACTGAGCAATGTGCCTCTCTCTCTTCCTTCTTCTCCAACTGAAGTTACCAAAATTTCACTCTAAATGATCGAATGAGTGAGTGTACAAATGAGGCAATGACTTCCTTTATTTATACAAACTGGCATATATTGAGAAGGTGTCTCTTCGCTGGGTAGGGATGAATTGTATTCTGAGTGGTTAAAACCACTTTAAATTTCCTGGGGCCTAATTCTCAATTTGAATAATATATTTAGGGTTTGACCAATCCACAAAAGTGGATTTGGGCAATTACAATGACTGACATGATCAATCCACAAAAGTGGATTGATCTAATGAATAATAAATCAATAATACATAGAATAATCTTTGCAGTTACAATATTTCAACAAAAGGATAGAGGAACTATTGAAGAATCAAATAAATTAAAAAAAAGAGTCATTCCATAATTTGGAAGTTGAAGTTGTTGATCCTAGAAAGAAAGCAGAGATGTAAAAAAGGTTCATGAACAACTCAACAATTTTGGATGAAATCCTAGATAGCCAAAGATCTCCAAATGATAAGTGAGGTCTTGGATACAACAAGGAATCTATACATTTTGAATATAGCACTTATAAGAAGCATGAGGTAAGTCATTTATGCTTGAAATGTGGAAGAAATGTTGCAAATAAACCATCTACAAAAAGCAAGGAAAAATTCAAAAGAACAAAGAAAGGAAGACATCAAGAAGCCATATTTACACCTCAAAGCAAATTCAAAAGAAAGACACCTTCATGGTAGACACCAAAGGAAAGGTATGAAAATGTTTTTCATGGTCACTGCTACTCATGTAATGAATATGGTCACAAATATTTGGATTGTATACATTATGCAAGGAAATATAATGGAAGGTTTCATAACACCCTAAGGTGTTGGAGATGTAATCAAGTGGGACACATTGCTACTTATTGTCACACCATGAGATGCTACAACTCCAGTGGGTTTGGCCACATATCCCAGGATTGCTAGAACACAAGAAGATAGTCCATGAAGAGTGCTTCATATAGAATGACAACAAGAACACATGAATTTAGGAAGGAAGACAAGGTTGAAAGGATGGAAGTTGAAATAACTAGTTCTCAAAGAATATGTTACTCTTAGAAGTGAATGAAGAAGATTGAACAAGCAGAACATAATGGTAGCCATGAGGCAAGCTCAAGCTTAACATTTTCAGAAGCATATGCAGGCTCCTATGGGAGAAATCACATACATATGTGAGGTGCCATATAGAAAGGTTGCGTACATACGCGAGTTGTCTATGGAACATGTTAGGTACCCATGCAAAAATTCTCAAGAATAAGATTGTACATATGAGTTGCAACATGGTTTGATTATCTAACTTTTTTTATGTAGGGTATGGGATGGTTTTCTTCAGGTTTCATATTCTTATGTGTGTTTTATGAATATATGGTGATAATACATGGTTGAGTGTTGAAGCATATGATGGATTCCTATATTGGATGCATGGTACTAACCCTAGAGTGTGGTTTGAAGCATTTTCTATTGAGGAAAAACACTAGTTATGTCAATGAAGTTATGGAACTTTATTTATGAGATATATCATGATGATGTGATTCTAGCTAGAGATATATCATTGATATATTGAGGGACACTCTTGGTACATGTTTAGAGGTATTTTTGTTGCATTATACTTATTTTTTTTAGGAATACAAGGCTGGTACATATATGATTGGTGTTGACATCAATGTTGGTGTTGACATCAATGTTGGTGTTGTCATCAATGTTGAAGGGGGATATTGGTGTACTATGTTGTCATTGATGTCAAAGGATTGATGTAAAAGGGTTGATGTCAAGTATTTTCATAGTGATGTGTTTGTATCATTAATATATTGATTATTGGTTATACGGTCATTGATGTAATTGTTGTGAAAGGGTTGATGTAAAGTGGTGTCATAATGATGTGTTTATATTAAATGGAGTTATATCATTGATGTCATGTCATGGTTGATGGGAAGAAAAAAAGTTATAAACTTAAAAGTGGTCCCCTTATGGTGAAATCCCTCATGGAAAGATGCTTTTTGATGTCCAAATGGTTAGGTGGTTGAGTAGCCCAACAATGTTGTTAGAGTACCCAATTTTGATTAAGTAATAATGTAATGAATATCAATGAATTTGCAGGAGAAACCATTCCATATGAATAGTATATCTCATTCCATTTCTGGTGATATGTAGAGCGTCACATAACTCCTCACGGTTAGAGAGTTATGGACATGTGAAGTTGGATAACCCTCATGAGTCATCTTGAAGCCGCCAGAAGGTCAAAGAAGTCAAATTATTCTAGAAGCTCTTAGAAGAAGTCTACCAATAAAAGTAGTTAGTCATGGGTTAAGTGGTTTCAACAATAAAACAATTAAAAATAAATTAGTTGAAACTAGAAGTGGAGAGTTTACTATTTGTGGATAAAGTGGTTAAGTGGAAAAAGTGGCTAAGTGGACAAATTTGATTAAGTGGACAAAGTGGCTACGTGGAAAAAGAGGTTAAATGGACAAAGTGGCTAAGTGCACAAAGTTGTTAAGTGGATACTTCTAGAAGAAGCTACTTGGAGAGTATAAATAAGAGAGAAAGTGTTTCCCATTTGCATTCTATTGAGAATATTGAATATCTACAAGTGACTTAGGTAGCCAAAGGAGATCTAAGGAGAATTTTAGAACGAAGGTGAAGTAAAGAAGGCCAAAATTCAAGGGAGGAGAAATTCTTTTGATGATTCTTTCTAAGGTATGTTATTTACAGGTCATCTCACTATTTTCGCAATAATTCTTTTTCTAGAATGCTTTAGAAAGCGAAATCTAGAGATTTTTGAGAAAACTTATCCAAGTAACTAAGATAAAAAGTTTATCGTATGGGTCATTTTAGGTTTGTAGTTACACTTTATGGAAGATAGGGTTTGTGGCTAGTCCTGAAACTAGTCTAAAACAAGTGTTTCAAGTAGAAACGTCATAACATCTTCATAGGAGATATAAATTCAGTATGACTAACTGAATTGGTTAAAGTACATTTTGTAGTATGTGTTTTACCATTTTTAGATCCATACAACAAATATTTCGTGCATGGCATGCTCTACAAGTTCACTCTTTATAATAATCCCTAATTACACAAGGTATGCCATTTTTGCTATAACTCCTTTTCTAGGAGGTTCCAAGTAGTAAAACCTGAAGGAATTGTAGACAAGACATTGAAGAACATTGTGTACCATTTCCATACCTTTATTCATTACACATACAAAGTTATTATTGTTGAACATTATGGTTGTTAACTAATCTAAAATTAGTCATGTGAGACTAAAGTAAAGTTTGATGAAAATGCTAGTCTCTTATTGTTGAAGTTAATGAAGGTTTGCAGGTATTTGATCACATACACTCGGTCTATTATAGAGCTACATATCATATTTGGATGATGATATTGATGAGACAGTGATGTAGTAGTATCTACATCATCATTAACAGAAGAGGAAAAGATGGAGTGAAGCACATGATCCAACACATGCATGAAGTTGATTTGAATTCTACAAGGGAGAGCACACCTTTTTGAATTTGAATTTTTATGAAAATAAATGTAATTAATGATTGGAGGCTGAGGGCATCCCCAAAGAACCTCTCATATCAGCATCACTTTAATGTAAATGATGTATTGTACATAGGCTCTGCATCAACCTTTATCTTTTTTGTAAATGCCATTCACTTGATAATTCTTTAGTAGATGGATGCATTAATACCGATAGGATAGAAATTAGGTTGTAGGGGGGAAAAGCTCGATGAATCACCCCTTGTATAGATATTTGTATCTTATGCCCAACAGAAAGTTGTTGTTTCTAATTTTGTGAAAGTTGTTGATGCTTAATTGTGATAGTCATCATTTCTGAGAGAGAGAGAGAGAGAGAGAGAGAGAGAGAGAGAGAGAGTTGTTGTTGAGAGATAGAGAGAATTGTATAAGTTGTTGAAGGAGCAGTGGAGGACTACCAGTATCTATGCAGATTTTATCACTTGAATGAATATAACAAAGAAGCTTAAATCCAAATGTTTGGTGTTGTTGTTACTGTGTTTATATGAATGAATGGTAGGCTTTCTATTCATTTAAATTCTCTATTTATACTTGTTCTTGTTCTTATGAATGAATTTTGCGATTAGATACATGAATATATAGAGTTAGAATAAGTTTCAATTGTTTCTCTTATGATATCTTATGCAAGGAGTGCATATTGTCCGCAAGGAGTGCATTGAAAGAGTTAAGTTTAACTCAGAGAAGCTCAGGAGAGATAACATTTAATATTTGATAGCAGTAGTGTAGATAAAATAACAGGGCCACGCAAGGAGTGCACAGGCTGAGTTGTTCTAAAACTCTTGGCTAAGGGGAGAACATTCAAGTGTTACAGAGTTCCAAGGTCGCAAGGTGTGTGTCCAAGGTTTTAAAACCTTGGAGAACTAAGATCAAGAGAGACAACGATCATGATCCCTTGAAGGGAAGAGTTGGGAAAAGCGATGATGAAGATCCCGTGGGATATCACAAGGAAGATGACAACCGTCAGATATGAGATAGTTGTGTGAACGATAGTCTTTAGGACCCTTAGGTACTTAGTGCATCTAGAACTTTAGAGAGTGTAAAGGATTCAGGATAGCCAAAGTCCTTAAGGGGGGGGAGATCATGACCACCCAATCACTGAAAAACGTGGTGCAAGATCCACACTTCGAAGGAAGGGTACTTTGGAGAAAAATATTTTGAAAGGGTGGAAGAATCCCCCCGAAGCCCGAAGGCTGGATTTCACCATAGTCGTTGATCATGGAAGTGACATGCGTTGATTGGTCACATATTTAGAGCCAGAGCACTCTAGGAGAAAAAGAAAGGGGGAGAGTTAAATGGAGATCGCTCAAATCCCAGAGGAGGGTGATCATTGATGCAGGAGCATCACCTTCAAAGACATAACACAAGTGTGGAGGAAAAGGAACGACATCTCAACAATGACAAAATTTCAAATCAGAAATTAAATCAGAATGAAATCGAGTTGTTGGGATATTTTGTAAACAACATTTTAAAAATGTAACTTGTTTGTAAAGTCATGAATGACTGTAAGGGATTGCAGATATTGAGTGTTGACTCTTATATGGAAATAATTTTTAGTTATTATAATCAGACAGAGTAGGTAACCACTAAGAGTTTGATAAGATAGGTTGCAGATGGGATGAGAAGAGCTTGTGGGGCCAGTCCTTAGATAGTTTTTTCATTATTGCATTGTAATAGAACATACAGAGTAGAAAGAAGGATATAAAGATCTGAGAGATCAATAGAACATAGTAGAGTAGAAGAAACATTATGTAATTTGTTTTCATGAAGGAATAGAATAGACATAATTGTCCCAAGTCCTTGGACTATGTTCATTTGATGTATGGATAAATGAATGTTATATTATGTGTGTGTGATTTATTCCATTTTTGTTCATGTGTGATTGTTCAAGAAGTGTTAGTATGACGTTGTTATGAAACTGGATGAGTTTCAATTGTTTCTCTTCAAACACTCGTATGCAAGGTGTGCATCTTGAACACAAGGAGTGTGTCTACTGAGTCTCGGAGTGACTCAAAGAAGTTCAAAGAGAGAAAAAAGGAAACTTAGACTGGGTTCAAGGTGTATAAAACATCGTGAAATGACCAAGCGTCAGAGAACCTAAACAAGAGGAATGCCAAGTGGGCGAGAAGAATATATTTTCAAGAAATACTTCGATATGAGTTATCGAAATCCTGAAAAACCAAGGTGTGCATGGGAAGTCGAAATCCATTTAAGGATGAATCTTAGAAGGAATAACACTTTTTAGAAGTGTGGACGAGATCAAATAGTTGGACTTGTAGGAGGAACAAAGGTTCAAAACCTTTGAACACTTAGAAAATATTCTAAGTCAGAGATCAGAAGCTTGGGAGGGAGGAGAGATAGTGGTTGTTGGATCACTGTGTAAAATATCAATAGCCATTTGATCAGAGTGAGGTGCATGATCCTTAGTGCTTCGCAGAACCTAAAGAGCCAAAGATCCAAAATAGATTCTCAGCCACCTGATCAGTATGAACAGATATGATCCGTCAGATTGTTCGAGGCAAACTCCAAGCATCGGATTGCCCAAGGAAATTTGATCCATCAGATATCGTGAGTTCGAGAGGAGGCAAGTTTGAACTTTTAGATTTTTGAAGTGCGGAGAGCCAAAGGGACAGAGGGAATTTGGACTGTTGGATCCAGGAGGACACGTGTCGACAGGTCGAAATATCTAGAGTAAGGCGAAGGTCAAAGATTTGAAATACCTGAAGTGCGAAGAGTCGAAGGGCCAAGAGTTGTCGATCTATAAGTGGACACCTATCAATAGATCATTAGCTCTAAGTAAATTCATTGTGGAGTTTTAGTTGGGACCTGAGACTGTCGAACCCTGAAGATGCAAAGGGATCGCAACCATTGATCTAGGAGGAGACACGCGTCAGAAGAATATCATCTTTGGATAAAATCAACAGGATAATAATAGGTTGAGATTTGATATTTTTGAAGGCCGAAAATCCGAAACGACGAGAGCCATCGATGGGAAGGAGGACACGGTCTGAAGACCTGGAGAAGATCTCGATCATTGATCAAGGAGGGAATCATAGGACCGTTGATCTGGTTGAGGAGGCCAGAGTCCCTAAGTGAGAGCACAACCATTGATTAGGGAGGATACATGTCATCAGATATTCCACTCTGGGAGATAACTAGTCAGCAATGGCGAGGATTTAATATTTGAGGTTCCCGAAGGCCAGATTTGTGGAGGGGATCGTGGCCATAGATTCAGTGGGACAGGTCTCTGTAGATTGTTAAATCTGGGGTATCAGAGTACAGAAGGAAGCTAGGCTTGATATTTCAAAATATGGAAGTCCAAAATTGTGAAGAGATCACAACCGTTGGTTCACAGGAGGAGCAAATCTGGACCGTCAGTCAAATAGTATCGTCAATATCGTGAGATTGACGATCTCGTAGGAATTTGGGGATAGAATTTGCACGGGTTTTAAAATTTTGAGGGTGTGCGCAGTCGCATGGTCATCGCCTGAGGTTACATTAAGAGGAGGCTTACCTTAAAAGGAGATAACGCCCAACATTATGAGATTTCGTAAGGGAGCAAAATGGAAGGTCGCGGGTGTTATTAAAACCTACATCGAGAAGCTGAAAGGGAATGTGTTTTAATACAGAAGGGAACCATTAAAGTTCCATAGAGTCATTGACACAATAATCATAGATCCTTGACCGAGAGGTCGTGCAGCCCTATGGGGGAGTATGGGGGGAACATTAGGTGGTATCAGAGCCAATATTGAGTTTGTTTGTAGACAACAAGAAAGGAGAAAGGAGGTAAATTGATATCATTTTTGATATCAAGAATTTGATTTATATTTGTAGGTGACGCAGTGAAATCATGCCACCCAGAAGGCATAGAGCGAATGCAGAAATGAAATAAGAAAATGTGGCAGAGGATGACTCACAAGATCACTTATTAAAATCTGTTTCAAAGATATGAGCCAGAGCAATAATAGAAGTATCGATGTATGAAGGCAATTTATAAGTTGAATAATTGTTAGATTGGGTACGTGCTATGGACAAATACTTCGATTATGAAGATATCGAAGAAGACAATATGGTGAAGCATGAAGTGACAAGACTAAAAGGTCATGCATCGCTATGGTGGGATTAACTACAAGATGAATGCAGGAGCAATGGTAAGTAGAAAATTAAAAACTGGGATAGGATGGTAGCCAAGATGAAGGAAAAATTTATCCCAAAGTATTACCAAATCAATATGTTCAAGAGATTTAAGAACCTGAGATAGAAGAGATTATCAATGAAGGATTACACTGAGGATGTTTACATACTAAACATCAGGGTTGGACAAAAATAAAATGAGGATAAAAAGATAGTCAAATATATCAATGGGCTGAGATATGAAATCCAAGAGGATATCAACATGATGTCGGTTAGTAAAGTCGAGCATGCTTATCAAGCAGCCTTGAAAGATGAAGAGGAATTGGCTAGGAAACAAATCCAATGAAGAAGAGAAGGAAACTCAAAAAGAGGTAAGGGAACTATCAGAGAGAATCTCCAAAAGTAGAAGCATGAAGCTAACAAACAACATAGTCACCATGAGAAAGGTGGAAGTTCTAAAGGACAACATGGTGGAAGAATCTCTTTTTCCATAGGAAGAGGAAGAGGAAGAGCCATAGGATGCGTAGTTAGATGTTATATCTGTGGAAAGTAAGGGCATAAGTCTTGGGAATGCCCTGAGAGAAAGAACAGAGGAGCTTAAGCACACATTGCTAAAGAATAGAAGCATGTGGAAGCAGAAACAACAGAAGGAGGAAAGAACCTCATGATGAGAAAGATTCTTCTTAAACCAGAAAAGGATATGGAGGAACCATTTCAATGAACAATTATGTTCATAACTGCTTGCAAGATGAAAGACATAGTTTGCAAGGTGATCATAGACAGTGGGAGCACTGACAACCTAGTATCCATAGAGATGGTAGAGAAAATGGATCTAAAGACAACTGCACATCCAAACCCATACAAAGTATCATGGTTGTAGAAAGGAAATCAAGTAATGGTAAGTCAACAATGCCAAGTTGAATTTAAAATAGGAGGTTATAGGGATGGAATATTATGTGATGTAATTCCTATGGATGTCTGTCATATTTTATTGGGAAGACCGTGGCAGTTTGATAGAAAATTTATTCATGATGGGAGAAATAATACTTATACCCTAGAGAAGAATGGTAGGACACATGTGTTGTTACCCATAGAAGACAAAGAGAAAAGGAGGGAAGCTAGTTCAAGAATACTTCTCATGAGTGGGAAGGAACTCTTGAATGAAGTCAAGAAGGAGAAAGAAATACAATTTGTTGTAGTGAGGAAGATGAGAGTTATCCTTACAAATAATTTTGTGAAACATTTTCCTATAGAAATGCATGAACTGTTAGAAAACTTTGCTTACATAGTAGTGGATGAGTTACCTCACTCATTGCCACCCATTAGGAGTATAATCCATCATATTGAGCTTATTCTAGGGGCTAGTTTTCCAAACAAAGAAGCTTATAGGTTGACACCTAGAGAGAATGAAGAAGTCAAAAATCAAGTCCAAGAGTTATTGGATAAAGGTTTAGTCAGGGAAATCCTAAGCCCATGCATAGTACCAACTATGTTAAGTCCAAAGAAGGATCAAGGATGGAGAATGTGTATAGATTCATGATCCATCAACAATATAACCATTAGGTATAGATTTCCTTTACCGAGGATGGATGATTTGATGGATTGTTTGAGTGGAGAAAGCTATTTTTCCAAGATAGACTTGAAGAGTGGATATCATCAAATAAGAATGAGAGAGGGAGATGAATGTAAAACAACATTCAAGACAAATGAAGGATTGTTTGAATGGTTGGTCATGTCGTTTGGGTTGAAAAATGCACCGAGCACATTTATGATATTGATTAATGAAGTATTGAAAGACTTCATAGGAAAAAATTTCATAGTATATCTGGATGACATACTAATCTTCAGTAAGACAAAGGGAGAACACTTAAGACACTTTAAATCATTGATGGAAAAGTTGCAGCAAGAGAAGTTGTAGATAAATATGAAGAAAAGTTATTTTATGAAGAAGGAACTCATATATTTGGGTTTCATGATCTCTTGAAATGAATTGAAGATGGATCCGAAAAAGGTGAGAGCAATCAAATAATGGCCATCGCCAAGCATCATATTTGAGGTAAGAATTTTTCATGGGTTAGCAAGATTTTATAGAAAGATTATTAGAAATTCCAGTGGTATATGTGTACCCATGCTAGACACTGTGAAGAAGAAACACAAGTCCCTTAGTTGGACAGAGGAAGCTGAAAAAGGTTTCAAAGTGTTGAAGGAGAAGATCACAGAACAACCAATTTTGGTCTTGCCATATTTTGGAAAAGCATTTCAGGTGAGATGTGATGCGAGTTGATTAGCTATTGGAGTAGTCTTGAGTAAGGATAATAGGCCAGTTGCTTATTTCAGTGAGAAGCTAAATGACGTCAAGAAGAATTATTCCACGTATGACAAAGAATTTTATGTAGTGATTCAAGCTTTGAAGAAGTGGAGACACTATCTAATTCCTAAAGAATTTGTCTTGTATAGTGATAACCAAGATTTGCAGTTTATTACTAGGCAAGAAAAGTTGAATCAAAAACATGCAAAATGGGTAGAATTTATGAAAAAGCTTACTTTTTTTATTAGACATATTGTTGGAACTGACAACAAAGCTACAGATTCTTTGAGCAGGAGGAGTTTGATTGTACAGGAATTCCAAGTGAAGACCTTAGGGTTTCAACACCTCAAGGAGATGTACAAAGAATATGCAGATTTTAAGGAAGCATACGAGGCATGCAAGAATCCTTTATTGGGAGACAGAAGCTCGTGGACTGAATATTTGATCCAGGATGGATTATTGTTCAAGGGAAGCCAATTGTGCATACTAAAATGCTCAATGAGAGATAATTTGTTGAAGGAGAAACACAACAGAGGTTTAGCTGGAAATTTTTCTCACGATAAGACATTTGCACAACTGAGTAATTTGTATTATTGGCCGTGTTAGCACTTGGTAAATTTCCTAGAGGTTGACGAAAGAAGAAATCTACAAAGGTAACTTTATCCAACTAATTTTGAAGCTAGAATCTATCCCTTCCAACTTATGAGAGGGATCTCTCTATATGATTTAGCTATGTTTCCAATTTTAAATATTAGGCTAGGTAAAGAAATAGGTCGGTTTTTTTGTCAAAGTATTTTTTCGAATTGGTTGAGACAGTCTACACATCCATTGGGCTATGGGGTCTGTGTCTTAAGTAAAATATGAAATACAAACCATAAATGCAAAGGGAAAACTTTCACAGGGTGAGATAATATAATCAYTGGATTCTTTAGTAGCTTAAATGATGGATAGCAGAAGAGATGAGAAAGATAATTTCAACAAAGAAGTAGTTAAGAATTTCTTAATTGAAAACACCAGAAGATAAAACACTGAAATATTTCGAGTTAGAAATAGGGTATGCAAGATAAATCCTGCAACATTCGTTACTCGTAAAGATTAGATTCAGAAAACAATATGATGACAAAGAGAGAATAGCATTCAACTTAGGGAGAAAACATCACCAGTGAATACACGCAAGAATCTTGTAAAAGTGCCTCCTTTTTATTAATGGAAGATCTCTTCAAAAGTATTACAGTCTGATAGCGTCAGGGTGTGAAGATCAACAACCCCCAATACTTCGAAAGATGAAGTATTTATAACTCAAATTACAAATGATCATGTCATTAATGACCAGGACGTGCTAAATCTATTTTTAGCCTAACTAATCTTAACAAATTTACTAAATCTAGGAACTGCTTGATGATGTGGTGTAACTGCATGCTGATTTCTGGGTGGGCCATTGATGAAGCCTCTGCACGACCTCATCTGAATAGAAAAATGACTAGACTAGGACAGCTCATCCACTAATCGATCATATCACATAGTTCCTCCCATCTAAGATGACTGGGCACGTTGACTTTGAGCAGACTTCGATACACTTCGTCCATTTTCGTATACTTGAAAAATGTAGGCTTGGTGAGGAAAATGTATTAAATCTCGTGTTGGATGTTGATGTCCCATTGAAGGGCATCTAGAAATGCCTTGTCGGTGATGCTCCCTTGAATCCCTGTAAACCTCGAACTGTCCTTATACACATCATCCAATCTCTTCTTGTAATCTGGGAGAGTCATCAATTTATCATTGATTACCTTCAGACCAGGAAGACCTTTCTTCTGGAGAGCTTCAATCTTACTAAAGAATCTTTGTACCCCTAGGTCCATGGCCTGAACCTTTTCTTCCAGCTGAAGCATTAATCCTCTCCTGTTCAAAACTCTTTTGACCTCAAGGATGGTCTCTGTTCTGTCTTCAATTTTCAGCTCTTCCCTGGTCTTAGAATTGAGGAACTTGATGATCTTGTTTGCGTGTGTTGGCATGTCTCCCAATTCTACTCTAATATTCTCAATGGCCTGTTTGCTCCTCTGGACCAATTCATTATGCTCAAACATGATTTGGATCATAGGCCATATCTCATTCATGGACTTAGTGATGTTTTTCCATACACTCTCTTTAACCTCAGCCAAAGTCTTTCCTACCACTGTTTGCTTCTGAAGCTGCTGAAGTTCTTGTTTGAGCTACTTTGTCACCTGCTTTTCCTTGGAGAGGATGGTTTGGAAATAATATTTGAGTTCCTGAAGGTTCTCAATCTCTTTTTCCAACCTACTGATCTTTGTTTCCTGCAGGTTCATCTTTTCCATCGACTTAGCCAGTTCGGTTGTCTTCTCCTAGGATGTCAATGGAGTCGTTGATGGGACTTTTGTCACTGATGCCGTGCTCACTCCTGAAATTGGAATAGCACTCAATGGAATGACTTCCATTGGCTTCAGCTGATCTTTCTCTTTTAGAAACTTCTCCATATCATCTTCCATCTCCTTAAGTTGTGCGTTCTACTCCATGAGCAGCTTGAGCATTTCATCCTTCTCTCCTTCTTTCTATACTATCTCCTTTGTCTGTGAATCCTCTGTGGGTGGGAGCTTCAGTTGTTTCCTCAAGGAGGCAATGTCATCATTCTTCTTCTTTATCATTTCCTCAGCTGCTTTCACGGTTGAGGGATCATAACCGATCTTGAGGACCAGCTCCTCCAGAGTCTTGATTTTGTTATCCTTGGCAAAGGACGATATCCTCTCCAGCTTCAATTGTGTTTGAACATTGTTCAGGGACACCTACAATTTGGACGCAGAAGTGGAAGCATGCGCCAACGTATAAAAAACCATTTCCCCTATCTGCTTGTGCAGATCCATATGATCGGTCGGATGCACGTCCTTCGTCTGGAATTCAAAGGTGGCCCTTTTATAGTCAGTGATCACCTTGGGGTCTGGAACCTATGCCTAGAGGAATGCCATATGCATTCTTCCCTTCTCAGTGTCGAATGCTGACAGCAGCCTATGTTGTGCAGTCGATGTCTGCTTCCAGAATTGGGTGCAAGTACTACTGGTCAGGGTCTGGTTCCTTTTCTTTATCAGCTCATACTTTCAAAAATGCTCAGCTTGGGCCCAGTCTTGCCTGGTTGAGTGTTCAATGGGGAGTCTGTTGATTTCTTTGGCAGTGATGGGGTGATGACCTTATGGAGGCTTGAACCGAAGGGTGGAATACCATATGTGGTCACTACAGTAGACGGGGATTCTTTTTCCCCGGTCTGGCCAGGAGCCGCAATAGTCTTAAGCCTCTTTGTATGCAGTTGGAATTCCTCGGAAGATACTTCAGTGACAGGCAGAGATAAATCCTGCCTCGGCCTCTTCTCTTTAGGGACCTATGGAGTGGTCGTTTGTGACACAGTGGCCGGGGGATCCTGTTGTTCTACTTCAATCAATGTGTTAGGCTCCCAGGCTATCTGATTTGCGAACTTCTCAA
>JZKD02S1756483.1:98948-111143 GCA_000966675.3 Picea glauca
CTGGTTTCCCTTAGTGGAGAACATGGAAGACGGATAAGGAGGATTTGTGGAGGTAAATTGAGCGGATGGGGGAAGGAAGAGCTCGAATATTTGATCTCTTTGGGGGAAAGTCATTTTCTGGTACAATTCTGTGAGAATTTCTAGGTTGAAGGGAGACGCAGAGTCAGCTCGGGGGATTTGCATCATCTGGTCTATGGATTCAGGTGTGATGAGGAACAAGATTTATCTGGACGAGGAGATGACGGCTCTTTATTTGGGAATATAGTGGGCTTGACACTTGAGAGTGAACTCGAGAAAATGGTGGATCTGTGGGAAGAGGTAGAGGGGTAAATTGGACTCCCAGAGTCCAATTTCATCACTCTGGTCTAGGAAAACTTCCCTGAGCCACGACTGAAGGTCTGAGAAGTCAAAATCACATCTTGTATCTGTGATTAATTGGTCTTTGTCGACCAGTGGGATCCTATCCAGGTCGACAGGAGGCGGGAGAAATGGATTCACCTCTCCTTCTGCTTGTTTGGACTTTGGCGCCATTTCTGCAATAGTACATGCAATAAACACAACGTTATTGGGGGAAACTAACTGTGGATGAGGGCAAAGGAATTTAACGGAGGATTAAGTGGTGAATTTCTCTGGTGTGATGGGTGAATAGCAAAAGTAAGGGGAGTAACGGTAGTTTTAATTAAACTGGGGTCGGTTGGGCGCGGGAGGTAGGTCAGCTGGATAACGGATAGGTTATCCAGTAATAAATGGCCAACGGATCATTTGAGGGTGAGATGGCAGGTGACGGTGAATGAGGGATACAGATGGGTGACGTGGCGGCTATCGATTGGAGGTAAAAGTCATAGTAAGGGGCTTTCCATGAGCGAATGGGGGGGAAGGACTGACAGCATTTATGGGACATGACCATTTCAGGAAAGGTGGAAGGTGACGTCTAGAGGTGATGGAGGTCTGTCAGACATCAAACAGTGATGGAACTCGGGACCATTAAAATGATGCCACGTATAAGGAGGGGCCCGCCAGAGGGAGGATTCCATTCCGGACCCCCCCGTCGGTTAAAAGCAGATCATCCGGGGGGGTCCAAAATCCATTTTGGGTCATTGATCTGCATGCCTGCTTCTGAGCCGCAGATCTTTGCACACTCCTTATCACTCATTCCGGACCCCCCCCCCTCCATTAAAGGCAGAATGGATGGGGGGGTCTGGAATCCAATGTTGACCGTAGATTTGAGCGCTCGATCCAGAGCCACCCAGATGCACGCGAGTCTTATCATTGATTCCAGACCCCCCCCCCCCAATTAAAAGTAGAATGGTTGGGGGGGTCAGGAAAAATCTTTCCACCGTAGATCTGGACGCGATCATCTAGACCCTTGATACTTGATCAGAGCATAAGTGAGGGAGCGGACAAAACATGCGCTTAGTAAACTTTGGATAAATGCTTTTTCATGGGTTTTCTCCAAACTTTTCATGACTACACCACCAAGGGGTTAGTCTAACAACATTGAGGTATCCAAATTCTGGTGCAACATTAATTATCAAACTGGTTATTATTGAAATGAAGCAACAATGCAACTAACCTATGTTCTAACCTAGTTTCCTATGATAGTTAACCCAGATTAGACTGTTGGGTTAAGAAATTACTCTACCCTGGGGCTATCTGACCAGGATTAGACAGTCTGGCCAGATTTATTCACTAATCTAACCTAGACACTTTGGCTAAGATTAGACTATTTATCCAAATTCATTCACTACCCTATCAACATCAATTTAAAAAGAACTTGGCCATGCTTGAAAGGTATGGACCAAGTCACTATTATTGCATGGGGCTTTTATTGAAATTCTTTTTATGCCCTCTTTTTCTTTTCTTTTTCTTTTCTTTTTCTTTCTTTTTTCTTTTTTCTTCTTTCTTTTCTTTATTTTTCCTTTTTTCTTTTTCCCTTTTTTTTTTCTTTTCTTTTTATTTTTTCTTTCTTTTTCAAATTATTTGCAGGATGAAAAATCATTTGTCAACAAAAACACTAGAGACATGTAATATCTCAGTCACCAATTGATCCTATAACTTATAGGATGATAACAGGCCGAGCATGAGAGAAGAGGTGAAAATGTTTGTGAACAAATGCAAAATATGTCACTATGCATAAGGAAGACAACATAACACTGGTTTGTATCAGCCATTACCAGTTCCAGAAAGCTTGTGGGATGAAATCGGTATGGATTTTGTTTTGGGATGTCTAGAACTCAAAAAGGGAGCGATTCCATATTTGTTGTGGTAGACAGATTTTTAAAAATGGCACATTTCATACTATGCCAGAAGAAAATGATGCTACACTCATAGGCAATTTGTTTTTCAGAGAAGTAGTGAAACTGCATGGATTGTCGAGGAGCATAGTCTTAGACAAGGACACCAAATTTGTAGGACACTTTTGGAGGACTCTATGGAAAAGGCTAGTGATGAACTTGTCCTTTAGTTCAACATCTCACCCTCAGACAGATGGATAGACTGAAGTAGTAAACATGAGTTTGGGAAACTTGTTGATAAGTTTAGTCACTGAGCAAGGTCGCCAATGGGATTAGATTCTGGCACAAGTAGAATATGAATTGAACAATTCAGTGAACAAGAGCACATGGAAAAGTCCATTGGAAATTTTGTATGGTATATAGCCAAGAGGGATTATAGAGTTGAGAGATCTGAATCAAGAAGAGTTCAGAAGTGTTGGAGCAAAGGATTTTTCAACAGAAATGCAGAAACTCCATGAGAGAGTAAGAGAACAACTACAGAACAACAGCCAGAAATACAAGAGCAGAGTTGATCAAAATAGGAGAGAAGTTCAATTCAAGGTTGGAGATGAAGTTTTAGCTCATTTGAGAAAATAAAGGTTCCCAAGGTGAACATATAACAACTTCTATATCAAGAATATAGGACCATGTAGGATTCTCAGAAAATTCATAGCCAATGCTTATGAAATTGAGTTGCCAGACAATGTTGGGATATCGTCGATATTCAATGTTGCATACAAGTATCCTTACAAGAGAGATGAGGTAGGAGAATCAGATGATCAGAAAGAAGTTCAGTGGGAAGAACAATTGCCCACAATAGAAAAACCTCAGATGGAGAAAATCATTGAACAACGAGATGGAAAGAAGATCGGGAGGAAGACATATCCTAAATATTAAGTGAAATGGAAAGATCATCCAATAGAAGATGCAATTTGGGTCAGAGAACTTGATTTTTTGAAGCATGGAAAGACAGTGGAGGGGATCATGAAAATTTTAACCAGAGGAGTATGATGTAGGAGCATCACCTTCAAATTCAGAACACAAGTGTAAAGGCAAAGGAACGACATCTCAACAATGACAGAATTTCAAATCAGAAATTAACTCAGAATTAAATCGAGTTGTTGAGATATTTTCTAAACAACATTTTAAAAATGAAAATTGTTTGTAAATTCATGAAGGACTATAAGGGATTCCATATATTGAGTCTTGACTCTTATCTGGTAATACCTGTTATTTATTGTAATAGGACAGAGTAGGTAACCACTAAGAGTTTGATAGGATAGGTTGCAGATAGGATGAGAAGAGCTCGTGGGGCCAGTCCTTAGATAGTTTTTTCATTCTTGCATTATAATAGAACAAACATAGTAGAAAGAAGGATATAGAGATCCAAGATATCAGTAGAAGAAACAGTATGTAATTTGTTTTCATAAAGAAAAATAACAGACAGAATTGTCCCAAATCCTTGGACTGTGTTCATTTGATGTATGGATAAATGAATGTTATATTTTGTGTGTGTGATTTATTCCATTTTCATTCATATGTGATTCTTCGAGAAGTGTTAGTATGAATTTGTGATGAAATTGGATGAGTTTCAATTGTTTCTCTTCTGACACTCGTATGCAAGGTGTGCATCTCGAACGCAAGGAATGCGTCGACTAATTCTCGGAGTGACTCATAGAAGTTCATAGAGAGAACAAAGGAAAATTAGATCAGGTGCAAGGTGTGCACAGCATCGTGAAATGACCAAGCGTCGAAGAACCCGAACCAAAGGAACGCCAGGTGGACAAGAATAATTTATTTTCAATAAATCCTTTGATCTGAGTTATCGAAATCCTGAGAATGCAAGGTGTGCATGGCAAGTCGAAATGTGTTTAAGGACAAATATTATAACAAATAACACTTTTCATAAGTGTGGAAGAGATCCAAGAGTTGGACTTGTAGGAGGAAAAAAGGTTCGAAACCTTTGAACACTTAGAAAATATTCTAAGTCAGAGATCAGAAGCTTAGGAGGGAGGAGCGACAGTGGTCAATGGACTACTGTGTAAAGATCAACAACCATTTGATCAGAGTGAAGTGCACGAGCCTTAGAGCTTCACACACTGAGGAGAGAGAAAAATCACAAGAGTTGAGAACTGAGCTTTCTGGAACTCGAAGAGTCAGAGATCCTAAATAGATTCTCAACCACTCGATCAGCAGGAACAAATCTAAGCCATCATATTGTTTGAGGCAAGATTCAAGCATCGGATCACCCAAGGAAATCTGAGCCGTCAGATATCATGAGTATGAGAGGAGGAAATTTTGAACTTTGATATTTCCGAAGCGCGAAGAGCCAAAGGGCCAAAGCGAATCTGGACCATTGGATCCAGGAGGACATGTGTCGATAGGTTGAAATATCTAGAGGAAGGAGAAGGTCGAAGAGTTGAAATACCTAAAGCCCGAAGACCCGAAGGCCCAAGAGTCATCGAGCTATAAGTGGAAACTTGTTAATAGATCGTGAGCTCTAGGTAAAGTCATTGTGGAGTTTCGGTTCAGAACTAAGACTGTCGAAGCCCAAAGATGCGAAGGGATCATAGCCATTGATCTAGGAGGAGACACGCGTCATAATATTAGCATCTTTAGATAAAAGAAATAGGATGGGAAAAGGTTGATATTTGATATTTCGGAAGGCTGAAAATCTGAAATGATGAGAGTCGTCGATGTGAAGGAGGACACACGACGCCATATCTAGGACTCTGAAAGAAAATGGAGGAGTAAAAGGTCTGAAGACCCAGAGAAGATCTTGATTGTTGATCAAGGAGGGAATCGTAGGACCGTTGATATGGTTGAGGAGGCTAGAGTCTCGAAGTGGGAGCACAACTGTTGATTGGGGAGGATACGTGTGAACAGATATTCCACTCCGGGAGATAACCAGTGAGTAGTGGGGATGATTTAATATTTGAGGTTCCTGAATGTCAGATTCGCGAAGGGGATCCTGGCCATAGATTCAGTGGGGCAGGTGTCCATATATCGTCAACTCCGGGGGATCAGAGTACGGAAGGAATATGGGCTTGAGATTTCAAAAACCCAAAGTCCAGAATTGCGAAGAGATCATAGCCATTGGTTCGTAGGAGGAGCATATTTGGACCATCAGTCAGATAGTATCATCAAGATCGTGAGATAGATGATCTCGTAGAAATTAGGGGATAGAATTTTCGCGGGATTTAAAATGTTGAGGGTGTGCGCATTCGCGTGGTCATCACCCAAGGTTAAATTGAGAGGGGGCTTACCTAAAAAGGAGCTAACCCCCAACACTATGATCTTTCGTAGTGGAGAAAAAGGGAAGGCCATGGGTGTCATTAAAACCTGCACCGAGAAGCTGAAAAGGCTTATGTTTTAATATAGAAGGGAACCATTAAGGTTCCAGAGAGTCATTGACTCAAGAATCAGAGATCCTTTACCGGGATTTCATGAATCCCTATGGGGGAGTAGAGGGGATGCATCACTCATCCTGACTATCAGTTTGGAGAGGGACTGGATTAATATCATGAATTTGGGGATAGAGTACTTCGGGAGGGGAGATTGGAGTAATTTCGGGTGTTAGAAGTACTAAAGTTTGAATTTAAGCACCTTTTGGATTAGCGCCTCGCTCATAGCCATTGCTCACTTTCTATTGGTGCCCATTGACAGGAGCTAGCACCCAATTTGGTTTTTTCTAAAAATTTTAAAAGGAAAGGAGGACTAGGAAAACGCGTGCAGGTTTTGTAGAACCTACACAAGGAACAAAAAAGGGGCATGTGTAAATTGATTTGGGGGATCAATAAGAGCCTAAGAGTCAAGCTCACTCTAAATTTGAACGATCCTTGATCGGGAGTTCATGCAGAACCTAGGAGAGGCAAGGGGTTTTCCTCAAGTGGTATCAGAGCCATAATTTAAGCTATGTGTGAAGAAATGTTAGCGCCACACCACCAATAATATACAAGGACAAACCTGTAGTGAATCCAACAATGGAGGAGGAAATGATGAGAATTTGTGTAAGGATAGATACCATGGAAACTACACAGAGGAGAGAAACATATGCATGTGACATCAGTGGGGCCGAGAGTGAAGAAATGGAGGCTAAAGGAGTTGTAGGAGAAGATGTTGCAAAATAATGCTTGTTGAGAGTTATTATAAAAATGGGAGCCAAATAAAAAATGGAAATCTAAATGTATGAAGGAAATTTGGATGTGGAAGAGATGTTGGACTTGATAATAGGAATGGACAAATACTTTGACTATGAGGACTTCGATGATGAGAAGAAAATAAGGCATGTTGTCACAAGTCTAAAAGGACATGCAAAACTATGGTGGGATGAGCTGTAGGCTGACAAAAGAAGCAAAGGAAAAAATAAAATTAAAAGCTGAGACAAAACGGTAGCCAAGGTAAAGGTTAAATTCATACCCAAAGAATATCAAATAAATATGCTTAGGGGACTACAGAACCTGAGACAAAAGGGTTTGACAGTAAAGAGTACACATAAAAGTTCTATCGGCTAAACATTGTGAAAGCGATGAGGAGAAGGTTTACAGATACATTAATGGCATGAGATAGTAAATCTAGGATGAAATCAACATGGTGACTATGAGGAAAATTGAAGATACTTATCAAGCTACCCTGAAAGAAAAAGAGAAATTGGCAAGAAAGAAAAGTCAAAGAAGCAGAGGAAGAATCCCACACAAAGGTAAGGGAATTGTCCATGACAAGGCTCAAAATCTCAAAGTTGAGACTGGAAAGTTTCACAATCATACACAGAGAGGAGGAAGTTTCCAAGGGATACAGTATGGTGGAAGAAACTCTTTTCCTCTAGGAAGAGGAAGAGGTAGAGGAGGAGAGATAAGATGCTATGGCTATGGAAATACAAGGCATATGTATTAGGAATGCCCTGAGAAAAATAAATAAGGAGGAGGAGCTCATATTTCTGAAGAACAAAGAAGGAATGTTGAGGTAGAAGTTGCTGAAGATGGAAAATCCCTCATGATGAGCAAAATTATCTTGAAACTAGAGAAGGAGGTGGAAGCACCAGTACATAGAAAAAGTCCTTTTAGGATTTCTTGCAAGACCAAGGACAGAGTTTTCAAGGTGATAATTTATAGTGGGAACATTGACAATCTAGTATCCACAAATATGGTGGAAAAACTAGAGTTGGAAACAACTGCACATCCAAATCCATATAAAGTTTCATGGCTGAAAAAAGGACACCAGGTAATGGTAAGTAAACAATGCCAAGTTGAATTTAAAATAGGAGGATACAAATATGATATTTTGATGTAAAACCCATGGATGTTTGTCATGTTTTTTTGGGAATACCATGGAATTTTGACATAAATTTCATACATGCTGGGAGGAAGAATACTCACACACTAGAGAAGAATGGTAGGACAAACATGTTGCTTCCAATAGAGGATAAGAAGGGGAAGGAAAAATCCAACCCAAGAATACTTCTCATGAGTGGGAAGGAGTTATTGAATGAAGTCAAGAAGGAACAGGACATGCAATTTGTTGTGGTGAGAAAGTCTAGAGTCATCCTTACCAGTACTTCTATGGACAATCTTCCTAAAGAAATTCAAGAACTACTGGAAAATTTTGTTGATATAGTGGTGGATGAGTTACCTTGATCATTACACCCATTAGGAGAATCAGTCATGAAATTGACCTTATTCCAGGAGCCAGTTTTCCAAACAAAGAAGTATATAGATTGACGCCTCAAGAGAATGAAGAGTTCAATAATCAGGTCCAAGATATGTTAGAAAATGGTTTAGTAAGTGAAATATTAAGCCCATGTGCAATGCAAGTTGTATTGAGTCCTAAGAAGGATGGAGGATGGAGAATGTGTACAGACTCCAGATCCATCAACAATATCACTATCAGGTACATATTTCCTTTACCCAGGATGGATGATTTGATAAATTCCTTGAGTGGAGAAAGTTAGTTTTCAAAGATAGATCTGAAAAGTGGTTATCACCAGATAAGGATGAGAAAAGGAGATGAATGGAAAACAACATTCAAGACAAATGAAGGGTTCTATGAGTGTATTGTTATGCCATTCAGATTAACAAATGCTCCAAGAACATTCATGAGGTTGATGAATGAAGTACTTAAATACTTTATACGTAAATTTTTCATTGTATATCTCGATGATATACTAGTCTTTAGTAAAACTCAGGAGGAACACTTGAGACACTTGACATTAGTGATGAGAAGGTTGCAGGAAGAGAAGCTACTGATAAATTTAAAGAAGACATATTTTATGAATACATAACTCATATATTTGGGTTTTGTGATCTCTTCAAATGAGTTGAAGATGGATCCAGAAAAGGTGAGAGCTATCAGAGATTGGCCATCACCAAGGAGTATATTTTAGGTAATGATTTTCCATGGATTAGCAAGTTTCTACAAGAAATTCATTAGAAATTTCAGTGGTATAGGTGCACCAATATTAGACACTGTGAAGAAGAGACACAAATATTTTAAGTGGATAGAAGAGGTTGAGAAAAGCTTCAGTATATTGAAGGATAAGACCAAAAAACAACCAATTCTGGTTCTTCCAATTTTTGGGAAGACCTTCTAGGTAAAGTGTGATTCTAGTGGATTAGAAATTGGAGCGTTCTTAAGTCAAGATAACAGACATGTTGCATATTTCAGTGAGAACTTGAATGATACAAAGAATAAGTACTCCACACATGAAAAAGAGTTTTATTCAGTGATTCAAGCCTTAAAGAAGTGGAGGCATTATCTTATTTGCAAATAATTTGTGTTGTATAGTGATAATCAAGATCTACAATTCATTACTAGGAAAGAGAAGGTGAATCAGAGGCATGCAAAGTGGGTGGAATTTATGCAAAATTTCACTTTTTTTTATCAAGAATACTTTTGGTAGTGAAAACAAATTTGAAGATGCTTTGAGTAGGAGGTGTTTGATTATGCAAGAATTCAAAGTGGAGACCTTGGGGTTTGAACACCTTAAGGGAATATACCAAGAAAATACAGATTTTAAAAAGGCGTATCAGGAATGTGAAAATCCTTTGTTAAGGGAGAAAATCCCATGGATAGAATATCTAATTTAGGATGGATTGTTGTTTAAAGGAAGCCAATTGTGCATACCAAAATTCTCAATGAGAGACAATCTGCTGAAGGAAAATCATAGTGGAGGCCTAGCATGACATTTTGGCGATGACAAAAAATTTCCATAATTTAGTGGCTCATACTATTGGCTAGGTATGAGATCTGAAGTGACTAAATTTGTGAACAAATGCAGAATTCTATAGTATGAAAAAGAAAGACAACATACCACTGGTATTTATCAGTCATTGCCTATTCCAGATAGGCCATGGGATGTTATCAACATGGATTTCGTGTTGGGATTGCCAAGAAACCAGAGCGGAAGTGATTCCATATTTGTGGTAGTTGACATGTTTTACAATATGGCACATGTTATACCATACCAAAAAATTAATGATGTTACACATATAGCAAGTTTGCTTTTTAAAGAAATTGTGAGGCTACATGGCTTTCCCAAGAGAATTGTTTCAGACAAGGACGCCAAATTTGTTGGTCATTTATGGAGAACATTGTGAAGGAAGTTGCGGACATTTTTTTCCTTCAGTTTGACATATCATCCTCAGACATATTCGAAAAATGAGGTGGTAAAAAAAAATTGGGGAATTTGTTGAGAAGCTTAGTCACTGAGCATAATAGTTAGTGGGATCAGATTCTCCCACAAGCAAAATTTGCATACAATGATTCACCAAATCAAAGCACATGAAGAACTCGATTTCAGATAGTGTATGGAATGAAACCAATAGGGATATTAGAACTAAGAGGTTTCGGATAGAGTGAGTTTAGAAGTGTAGGAGAAGAATATTTTGCTACATAGATATAGAAACTTCATGGTGACATCAAGGAACAAGTGCAAGACAACAATAAGAAGTACAAAGACAAATATGATAAACATAGGATAGAGCTTCAATTTGAAGTGGGATATTATGTTTTATCTCATATAAGAAAGGATAGGTTTCGAAGGGTAACATATAACAAATTGAAAATGAAAACGATAGGACCATGCAAGATCCTTAGAAAGTTTGCATGAAATGATTATGTTATTGAGCTTCCATACAATGTGGGAATATCACCCATTTTTAATGTTGTAGAATCGTATCCTTAGAGGGAAGATGAAATAGGAGGATCAAATGATCAAAAGAAAATTAGATGGGAAAAAAAAAATCCTACAGCAGAGACACAACATATGGAGAAAATTATAGATGAGAGGATTGGAAAGAGGACCAAAAGGAAGACTTATTTTGAGCATCTGGTTAAGTGGAAGGGCCATCTAGAAGAATATGCAAGTTCGGTAAGTGAAGAAAACATTTCAAAGCAAGGAAAGATGGTGCATGAGCTCATGGACATGATTCCATCAATGTTTCGCCATAGGCGTATGATGCAGGAGCATCTACATCAAAATTAAAAGAGGAGGACATGTTGGAGTGAAGCACATCATCCATCACATGCATGCAGCTAATTTGAACTCTACAAAGGAGAGCACACTTTTTTGAATTTGAATTTTTATGAAAAGAAATGTAATTAATGATTGGAGGTTGAGGCCATCCCCAAATATCCTCTCAGATCAAGATCAATTTAATTTCAAGGATGTATTGTATAGAGGTTGTGCATCATCCCTTATATTTTTTGTAAATGATATTAACTCCATAATTCCTTCGTAGATGGATGCATTAATCCTGATAGGATATCTATTAGTTTGTTGTGGGTAAAAGCTCGATGAATCACCCCTTGTATAGATATTTCTATCTTATGCCAAAAAGAAGGTGGGTGTTGCTCATTTTGTGAAAGTTGTTGATGCTTATTTGCAATAATTGTCATTTCTGAGAGAGAGAGAGAGAGAGAGAGAGAGAGAGAGAGAGAGAGAGAGAGATTTATTGTTTTTGAGAGCCAGAGATCATTGTATAAGTTGTTGAAGGAGAAATGGAAGACTTCATGTATCTATGTATATTTTATCACTTGAATGAGTAGAACAAAGAATCTTATATCCAAATTTTTGGTGTTGTTGTTACTGTGTTTATATGAATGAATGGTAGGCTTTATGTTCATTCAAATTCTCTGTTTATACTTGTTATTGTGCTTATGAATGCATTTTGTGATTAGATATATGAATCTATAGAGTTAGAATACGTTTCAATTGTTTCACTTCTGAGAGCTCATGCAAGGAGTGCATATTTTCTGCGAGGAGTGCATTGACAAAGTTAAGTTTAACTCAAAGAAGCTCAAGAGAGATAAATCTGAATATTTGATAGAAGTAGTGCAAAGAAAATCACGGGGCCATGCAAGGAATGCGCAGGATGAGTTGTTCTCATACTCTTGGTTAAGGGGAGACTAGTCAAGTGTTGTAGAGTTTCAAGGTCGCAAGGTGTGCACCCAAGGTTTTAAAACCATGGAGAACTAAGCTTAGGAGGGTCATAGACTGTAATCCCTTCAAGGGAAAATTTGGGAGAAGCAATGGTGAAGATCTCGTGGGACATCGCTAGGAAGCTCACGACCATTAGATGTGATATAGTTGTGTGAAGGATATTCTTCAAGACCCTTCGGCACTTAGTGCATTCATAACTTTAGACAGTGTAAAGGAGCCGGGATAGTTGAAGTCTCGAAGAGGAGGGCATATCGTGACTTCCCAACCAGTGAGACACGCAGCACAATATCCACACTTCGGAGGAAGGATACTTCAGAGAAAATGTGGTTAAAGTGTGGAAGAACCCCCCTCGAAGCCAAAAGGTGAAAGTTCACCATAGTCATTGATTGTGGATGTGACACAGATCGACGGGCCACATATTCAGAGGTAGAGCACTCTGGGAGAAAAAGAAAGGGGCGGAGTTAAATTGAGATCACACAAAGCCCA
>JZKD02S1756494.1:71061-82178 GCA_000966675.3 Picea glauca
GCCAATGAAGGCAGTCCAAGTGGAGTAAGTGCCACTTGGGGCATGCTTGGCTTAGGGTGTGAATTGTTTATATCTCTTGTATATCTTGTACATTTGTGTATCTTGTATCTACTTGGTGTATATTGGTAACTAATCTGTCAATCTTGTAAACTTGGCAACACTTAACCATTCTTTTGTATAGTTATATTTTTGGTTTGGGGTAGTTTAGTTGATTTACTTGTAATACTTATTGTAATTGAACCACCCCAAAACATAGTGGACCCCTTGCCCAACCTTAGGCACTAGTCTTTAGTTGACTTAGGGAAAGAGCTGCTTCACATTTAGACTTAAACTTGCACTTGAATTGTTGCTTGTCATATTAGGCTAATTTCCCCTTAACCTTTTAAACAATTGAAATTAACTCCTAGAACACATAACTTTAAAATTAACTTAGTAACTTAGGGACTACCCCCCTTGGCTTCCCTAGGAGTAAGCCTAGAAGGAAGAAGTTCCCGTCAAGGTGACAGTGTGGGCAGGAACTTAGACATTGTGTCTCCGAGGGCACACTAAGTGAGCAGGACTTAGCTCACGTTTGCAAGTGTGCATTAGGACGGCAACAAAGACCATACAGGATTTAATGCATGCATTTTTAGAGAGATGGGAGGATGATCAAGTTGAAACTTAGAATGAATTGGTTGATGCTTTTATGGAAAAATAGAAGGAGAAGGAACCTCCAGATATAAAAACAGGCAGTTCAGATATTAAGATGGATGCCCCCATCAAGAAATTGACAGAGGTTGTTAAAGTCACAGAATTCATCATGTAAATCAGTTAAAAATCGTGGAATCCCACCTTGTTAGTGCACATGGTTACATCGGATGTCCAGATCTTGTAGAGCTAGAGCTTCACAATGAACAAGAAAGGGAATTTCACCTGGAAATTCCAGATGAGCCCATAAATGAGTCATTGATTGATCAAGGGGAAATTGAATTTGAAGTTATTGAATATCCAATTAATTCACATCCCCACCCGCCTCTCGAAGAACCCATCTCTTCAGAAAAGATCTTCGACAACCTTGATGGAAACAATGAAGCAATGTCCTTGAAAGTTCCACTTCCAACCTCTCAACCATCAGAGGATTCGATACAAGATAATGAGAACATGGAAGGCAATTGTAGTTTACAAATTCCAAATCATTATGAACAATGGTTGGCCTTCCACCATGACAGTCATATGCAGAAATTCACAAAAATTTCACAAGGTTTGTCAAACTTCAAAGTTTGGTTAAGTAAAGAGAGACGCATGTTGCTTGGGTGGTCTATTCTCAAGAAAAACTCTAAGTTGATAAAACTTGGAAAGGGATCTTCATTGAATCACCCTGGACAGGGACTTTTTAGACACCTGGGATCTTACTGCATCCATAATGTGGTCGGTCATAATTCTTTCCACCTTAGCCACTTGGATGGTGAGCCCATGTATATTCCAATGAATGGTCAACAACTCAAGCTATTTTTCAAATGACGGGAAACCTGGTCTCCAAAGGGACACCCTTTGTAACGTATCTCTAACCTTTTTTCCTTTGATTCTTTCAATTTTGTTATTTATTTAAATTTTAAATAATGTGTATAATTCATTGTATAGTCATTTCATTTATGTGATTATTGTCGATAGCATTTCATTTAAGGATTATTCTTTTACACATGTATTTATGTTGGATATTGGTGAGCACTTTGTTTTGTAGATTCTGAAGTTCTCACATGCTCTCCTTCCCGAAGATCGAGCACGCGTCCCCATGTGGAGTCAGATGTTGACCACCTATTTCGACTAGGGGTCAACGCCATGTACCATGAAGCTATGTACCGTATGGTGCAACATATTTTGAAGACTTATGGCTCAGTAGGGAAAATTTTGTCCCCTACACGTCTTTCTACGTAATCAAAATGTTCGCTCCCCTGCGTGGGATAATAATGTAATAGGTCAGCATGAGTCATTTTTTAGGTTAGTTGCCTAGGAATTTATCATTAGGGAAGTCCTTTCATCGATTGTTTTTTTTCCTCAGGGAATTAATCTGGCCTAACATGCCATTTTAATTATCCTTGAGTTTTTCACTCACAATAATCCTCCAAAGTGGTGAAAGGAGTTCTAATGATCGAGCCCAAGGGGTGACTAAGGTTTAGGAATGTTGTAAATGACCATGCTAGACATCTTCTAGAGTTTTGCGGAATTTCGTTAAGTTTTGATAGGTTTTTTTTAATTATTAAAATTTTCCATTAATTGGAAATTTTAATTATTTTTCATGTAAAATGTAAAAACTTGGTCCTTGAGAATTTTGTATAGGGTGTGGGTACTCAAATCAAATGGCAAGTGAACCCCTACACCCGTGGACCAAGTTTCAACTCAATTGGACAAGTTTTGCTAGGTCATTGTCCATGAGGAGTCCAAATCAGTCAAAAGTCAACGAATAATTAGCTAAATTAAAAAAGCCAAAAATTGTAAAAATGTCTAAAGTCATGAGAGAGAGTGGGGAAATGTTTTCTAATGTATTTCCTAAGTTGGAAAACTGATTTTCCAGTTAAATGAACCCCTCATGCCAAGCCAACAACCAAAAATGAGTCTCGCTAGTGAAAAGTGCACCCCCCTTCCTCATGAACTTAGGGAAAAGTAAAAAATTAAAGTGAAAAAACGCATAAAACCCTAATTCCACCCTTCCTATAGCCTAACCTCATGTTTGACAAGTAAAAAGGTGTTTTTCCCCTTCACATCTCACCCCTCAAACCCTAACTCACTACCACAACCCTAAAAGTGTATCTTCCTTGACTTTGTCTATCTCTTATGGATGTGTGACACTTGGAGCTCATCCAAGAGGGGTATTTCCTCTCTCCCAAGTATAAAAGAATGCCTACCCCTCCTCATTTCCAAATATATTCTCACAGCAACTCTATTATGCAAAAATCTTTCCCATCTCTCTCCCATCTCTCCCTCATTCTCTCCCATTTCTTCTCATGATTCTTGGTGTCATTGGGCAAATCTTCTCTTATGTAATAAAATAGAATCTTTGGAGGATTTTTTGTGTCTCTTGGAGTATTCTTGGAGCCATTGGGCAAATCTTCTCTTATGTAATAAAATAGAATCTTTGGAGGATTTTTTTTGTCTCTTGGAGTATTCTTGGAGCCATTGTTTGTTGTGTATGAGGTAATATTGTTGCAATCTAATTTTTTTGCATTTCCTTGCTTGCATTTTACATGGAGACTCAAACAAAGCATTTTGTTTGCATTTTACTTGAAGACCCAAACAAAGTATTTTGCTTGGGATCTATTAGTACTACTCTTACTATTAATCTTTGTGAGTTGTCTCTAATTAATTTGGAAAATATTTTGCAAGTTGTTAGATCACTCTTACCTTCTTTTGTATTTTGTAACAAGGGTTTACAAAAATCTGCAGGTTACCAAAGGCTTGGAGGAGTGGATTTCAGATCTGGAAATCCATCTTTTTCGGCCATCCAAAGCTCTTCTATTTTCTGTTTTTATTTTCAGTCATTTATATATATCAATTTTAGCTTTATTTCCTTAAAAATCTGCAATCTAATCTTTCAATTTTATGTTCAGAAATTTTTGTCTAATTATTTATGTTTATTATTATAATCTGAAATAATATTTTCCAAATCATTTTAGCAATTTCCAGCAAGAATATCTTGTTGGTTTTTGCAGGTTAGAAGAGGATTTATGCATCTTTTTGGCCCCAAGACTGTCAAGGAGACATCCAAGGGTCTTGGTACCAAACCCTCCTCTACTTCACTTTCTAAACAATTGTAAGCAGCCCAAGAGAGTCTCTTGGGCTTGCATTCTTTCCACTTTAATTTCTATTTTGTAAAGTGTAAATAATCTTTGTATTTTTGCCCACACTTACAAAGAGATTGGCTATGCCATCCATGCAATATCATGAAGGCTAGGTTTAGATTTAATTTTCTGCATTTCTTTAATTTTACCCACCTTGGCCAAAACCGGTAGGTTTGTCCTCCATCTTATGCCATTGTTGTGAGGTTGTACTTTATTTTTCAAGTCATTTAAAATTTGTTTCGCCCACACCTTGCAAAGAGATTGGCCTAGCCATCCATGCAATATCGTTAAGGCTAGTCTAAATTTTATTTTGTACAAAGTAATCAAACTTGTGCCCCGCCTTTGCCTCGTATTTCCTCCCCTTGCCACTATTGTGGATCTTGGGTAACTAAGAAAGGGCAAAGGATTGAGAGGCTAGACTAATTAGGCACCCAAATTCATATTGCTTCTACCACAAAAATGGTGACTTGGGAGGCTACAAGGGGTTGAAGTCAGAGATGGCTTCACGCCACTACGTGTCCTCCTTGTTTGAGCGTCCAAGCATTCCGGATTTGACCTGTGGAGCTAGGAAAGGATCGTGTGTGTCCTTCGTCTTGAGCACTCAGCACTTCCTTTTAGTTGAAGGAATAAGAATTAAGGGTAGTCACATAGTCTAGGCTTGCATCTATCACACTTAATCTCCCCCTTAATTCAAGAGAGACTTAAAACTTGCTAAAATCAACCTACACACTCTCTCACAACATTTACCTTTCAAGCAAGTTACTTTTGAGCAATTTTTTTTTTTGTGAATACTTGTTTAAAAGAATTCTTTATTTCTAGCATTCTTTATTTATTTGAACATAATTGGTTTAAGTGTAAAGTTAGTTCTCATACTTACTGTGGATATCTCATAATATCATTCATTCTTGTATAATCGTACTTTTGTTGTATATCTCATTGATTCCATTGTGGTAATCTTTAGGCATTGGTTTAATTGTTGTTTTTTAATGAAGGGTTTGCTTGTCATTGAAGAAATTGCATCCTTGCATTTGTTGTCTTTCATTGGGTTGGGTTTCTTAACATATTAACTCATTTAACTCCTAGATCATTAATCAAACCTCACATAGTTTAATAGGGTCTACCCCCCTTGGCTTCCCTAGGAGTGAGCCTAGACGGAAGAAGTCTAGATCGAGGTGATAGTGGGTCTGGACTTAGGCTTGTGCCTCCTAGGACACACAAGTGGGTTGGAGACTTCCCCATGTTTGTAGGTGTGTATAAGGACGGTAACAGGGTCTGAAGGGGTGGATTTATAGGTATTGAGGGGAATAAAAAGGGGTATCTAGTCAAAAAAGGGTTTTATTTTATTGGAAAAATGTATTGGGAGGGGGTTCAACAAAAGGATTTTGGGATTCATTTATCAATATCTAATGAAATTAGGGGTATTATTTAATATCCCACAAACACAAGCACTATGTCATAGGTTCACTAAGTGAAGAACCCGTGCAAATATCCAACCATAAAACCATGTAGCTCACTCCAATATATAGTGTAGAGGACGCACTTTACCAAGACCATCCATGAGGGTGCATGGGAGGTGGAATAAAGAGGAGTGTATGCACATGAGTGAGGGAAGAAGGAGTGAACTAGAGTAAACCATGCACATGGGACAACAAAGACATGAGTCGATGCGCATGTGTGAAGGAGAAAAAGGAAGAAAACGTGGTAAAAGAGAAAAAAGGGGAGATCACGCCCTAATTTTTAGGAGAGAAGGCACATGGGGAAATTAAGACTAGGAATAGTAGAAGGGAATACGAGTTAGAAAATGGGAAAAGATAGGAATTTAGGATAAGGTTTGGGCGTTGTTGACCACCTATTTTGACTAGGGGTCAACGTCATATACCATGAAGATATGCACCTAGTGGTACAACTAGTTTGAAGACTTTTGGCTCAACAGGGAAAATTTTTCCCCCGACAAGTCTCTCTATGTACTCAGGATGTCCGCTCCCCTGCGTGGGATAATATCATAATATGCTAGCATGAGTCCATTTTAGTCTAGTTACCTAGGACTTTATTATTAGGGAAATCCTTTCATCGAGTGTTTTTTTTTTCCTCGGGTAATTAATCTTACTTAACTGCAATTTTAATTATCCTTGAGTTTTTCACTCACATAAATCCTCCAAAGTGGTGAAAGGTGTTCTAATGTTCGAGCCCAATGGATGACTGAGTTTTGGAAGTGTTTTAAATGACCATACTAGACATCTCCTAAAGTATTTTTGAATTTCGTTAAGTTTTGATAGGATTTTTTTAAATAATTAAAATTCCTGTAAACTGGGAATGTTCAATTATTTTTTATGTAAAATGTAAAAAAGTGATCCTTGGAGATTTTGTATAGGGGTATGAGTACTCAAATCAAATGGTTTATGATCCCTACACCCTTGGACCAAGTCTCAGCTCAATTGGACAAGATTTGCTAGGTCATTGTCCATGAGGAATCCAAGTCAGTCAAAAATCAGCAAATAATTGGCTAAATTAAAATAGCCAAATTTTGTAAAAGTGACTAAAGTCATGAGAGAGAGTGGGAAAAGGATTCCTAATGTATTTCCTAAGTTGGGAAAGTGATTTTCCACTTAGAAGAACCGCCCTTGTTAAGCCAACAACCTAAAGTGATCATCCCCTAAGGAGAGGTGCGCCTCCCTTGCTCATGGACTCATGGGAAATAAAAATTAAAAAAAGAGGGTGGCCAAAACCTTGGGTATGCCCCTCGACCCTAACTTCATATTTGAGGGTTGGGAAAAGTGTTTTTCCCCTACCCCACTCACCCCTCAAACCCTAGCCACTCACTAAACCCTAAAAGTGCGCCCCCTTGAGATGACCTCCCTCCCTTTGATGTGTGACACTTGGAGCTCAACCAAGAGGGGTCTTCCCTCTCCCTCAACTATAAAAGAGTGTCTCCCCTCCTCATTTCATGATCTGTTCTCATTGCAAGTCTATTATGCCAAAATTTCTCTCATTCCTTTCCCTCTCTTTCCCATTCTCTCATTGTAAATCTTGCTACAAGTATTTGTAGCAACATTTTGTGAATAATAAAAGGAGCTTTGGAGGATCTCTTGTGTGCATTGGGAGTCTTCTTGGTGTTCTTCATGGTGCTCTTGTGAGGTGATATTGTGCATTTCATTTCTTGTATTTTTTTTGCTTTCACTAGTTTAACTTGGAAACCCAAGCAAAGTATTTTGTTTGGGAATAATTGGTAGTAGTATTACTATTAGTTTTGTGGTAGTTTCTTTCAAGTTTGGAAAGTATTTGCAAGCTTTTAGATGCTCTCACCTCCTTGTTGTCTTTTGTAGCAAAAATACACTTACTTGCAGGTCACTAAAGGATTGGAGGAGTGAATTTCAGATTTGGGAATTCACTCATTCAACCATTCAAAGTTTCTACTATTTTTCTCTTCTTGTTTCTACCCTTTCCTCTTATTTATAAGCAATTTTCTGATTTGGAATAGTCACTTAAACTCCATTTTCATATTCGTATTTTTGCGAATAAATTTATGTTTTATGTGTTCACAGAAATTAATCATTTTTCTAAGTTGTGTGTACCATTTTCTAGCAAGTTTAGCTTGTTGTTTTATGTAGGTTCTCACAAAGATAAGGGAAAGTGCTACTTTTTTTGGGCCCCAAAACACTCAAAAAGCTTCCTAAAGTTAGGGTATCAAGTCCCATTTTATTTCTCTTCTTCTAAAGCATTATAAGCAGCCCAAGAGAGTCTCTTGGGCTCGCATTCTCACAAATAAATATAAGAATCTGATATTGTAATTAGTTAGAAAATATTGCCCACACCTTGCAAAGAGATTGGCCTAAGCCATCCTTGCAATATCGTGAAAGCTAAGTTTAGATTAAATTTCTTGCAATTCTTTTATTATACCCATCTTGGCCAAAACGGTAGGCTTGTCCTCCATCTTGTGTCATTGTTGTGGGGTTGCTCTTTGATTTCCAAGTCATTTAAATTCTTTTATTATACCCACCTTGGCCAAAACGGTAGGCTTGTCCTCCATCTTGTGCCATTGTTGAGGTTGCTCTTTAATTTTCCAAGTCAATTAAAATTTTATTTTATTTTCACACCTTGCAAAGAGATTGGCCTAAGGCATCCTTGCAATATCGTGAAGGCTAGTATATTTTTAAAATTATTCCAAAGAAATCATATTTGTGCTCCACCTTTGCCCCGTATTTGTTGATTTTTCAATATGATAGGTTAAGCATGAAGTTTATTCCATTTTTCATTTAACCATAACCATAAATGTTGTAGCGACCAAGATCACAAGAAGAAGCACCATGCACAAGAACACAAAATGTATCCTGGGAAACCCTTCTCAACAAGGGAAGAAAACCCAGCCAAATCATTTGCTATATTCGTCAAGAGAAAGACCTTCACCACCAAGAAAGACCTAGCACACAAGAGGGTGCTCAAACCCTAGAACTCTAGCACCCAAGAGAGGTGCGCACCCTTTACCAAAGAAGTGTACTTGCTGAAATTTCCAAACTCACAAGAAAGATATGTTTCCACAATGGGGATTTTACCTTTACTTATACTAACCTAAACCTATCAACAGAAGTGTCTATTGGCTCAACAGGGCCGACCTCTCTAAGTCATATTATAATTATAATTATTATTATTATTATTATTATTATAATTAATATTAACCAGATCAATTATCTTTTACATTTATTATTACTCATATTAAGGTGGGGCCGACCTGTACCCTTTACATGACAATTAGGGTTACAGGCAAGTCTGACTCTTGAACGATATATAGCAAAGGATCTAATACACCCACTAGTGCTCATCCACTAGGGGCACATCCATAGGGATGTCATAGCTCTGATTCACTGCATTACACAAAAGAACCAATTCTTCACATGTTCACCTATGCTCGTCCACAAGCACGTCCACTCTATAGATCTGCTTTCCCACTGCCTCACACAGGAGAATCATCTGGAGTCTTCTCATCAACTCTGCTGCTTAGAGGAGGCTAATACATCATCTTCATTTCTATTCACATGATGATGCACCCAGCACTTTGGGATTTCACACGTTCACCTTGTGCTCAGCCACAGGCACGTCCAACTCAACAAATCGCCTTTCCCATTGGATAATCATCTGGAGTTCTTCTCAACTCTCTGAATGGAGGAGGTCATCTCTACGTTCCTAGCTCTGTCTCAAGCAGGAATCATATACCCTTGTTAGGGGATTTCTCTCAGGTTTGTAAGTTGAGAGAAAGACTTACATAGCTGCAATGATCCACACCTCACAGGTTTGTAAGCTGGAGAATGTCTCACATAGTTTCATTCATCAACACTCCCTCTCATCTAGGGAGGCATTCTTTATCATGCCAAGTCTCACACGAATGTATTTTGAATTTTGTCTTGGATGGAGTTATCGACACTCCCTCTCAACTAGGGAGTCATTCTTCACGAAGTTAATTTGGTGAAGATATATGTAATCTGCTCATGTGTAGGAAGGTACTGCATGTGTACAATTTTTCCTCTGCATCATATCGCTGAAATAAGGATATTTCATCTTATCGTATTTCGATCCATCAGGAAACACTGGGTTCTCACGGCTCTTGGTTAACGTCATAGGGTCCATCTCATGGTCAAGTAAATATGTTAGAAGCTTGTGAAGCCACATTGCATCCCTCACTCGATTCTTATATACTCTGCCTCTGTGGTACTCAAGGCCACAAATTTTATTTCCTGTTGCATCAGGAAACCATGGAAAACTTCACGGTAGAACACTAATCGGAGGTGTTCTTCTGGTCCACTGTACTGTCTGCTCAATTTGAATCGGCATATCCTGCAAACTCAAGTTCACACTGGAGGCATATCTCAGGCCATATCCAACTGTGCCTCGTATATATCTCAATACATGTTTTTTTGTTGTCTATTGAGTCTGTCTTGGTTGACTCATGAAATGGCTAGGTACATTCATCGCATGGCATGAATCAAGTCTGGTGTTAACCAGATTCATTAGTGATCCAATCAATTGTGGATCAGTCTCGTCTGAATCATCATCAATCTTTAAATCCATGATGGTGGATTTTGCATTCTATCATACTGAACTTCTTTAATGTTTTCACTGTGTATTTTCCTTGATTCAGGAAAATCTCATTGGTCCTCTGGCATACTTCTTGTCCCAAGAAGTAGTGCATCATACTCAGATTCTTCATCTCGAAGTCAGAAGTCAAGGATTATTTGTATCCAACAACAACACTTTCTGAATAAGTCATCAGGATCAGGCTCTAATCACCAACACTGTAATGATATAGATTTGGATCAGCAACACTCTTGCTGAAATCCAAACTCATCAAGAATCTATCTATCTGATATAGTTTCCAACTCATGAATGGTAGTACGGATGGAAGTGTATCGGTTTCACTAGATCAAGTGTCTCATCATAGACAACTCCCTTTGTTTGTGAGAAACCTCTGGCTATAGATCTTGTTTTGTATTTCTTGACACTTCCATCAGTTGCATGCTTGATCTTATAGATCCACTTGGAAGTTACCACAGACTTCCCTTCTAGTCCCTGAATAATATCTTATACATCATTC
Source organism: Picea glauca (assembly GCA_000966675.3). Taxonomy (NCBI): domain Eukaryota; kingdom Viridiplantae; phylum Streptophyta; class Pinopsida; order Pinales; family Pinaceae; genus Picea; species Picea glauca. The sequence goes on from JZKD02S1756494.1 coordinate 81,460, forward strand.
TTTAAGATATACTGGTATTCCTCTGTTATGGCATCTTGCCATACCTGTTCTCTTGTTGCTTCTCTAAGACAAGGAGGCTCAACATCAATAAGGTGGCTCATGACTGAAGGATAGCTCGAAAATCTCTTTTTGTTTTCTCGGAATGTGCCTTGAGAGGCTTGTAAGTTTTATCTGCTTCTTGCAAAGTGAGCCTAGGTAGGGCTTTTGTGCCCTACTGCAATATCTCTGAACATATCAACTGGAACAACTGGATCAACTGGAGTAATGTCTGTCTCCCTCTGAATTGTTGAAGGGGGAGAAGGTATTTGCCTTACTTGTCAATCTCCATCTGAAATTTTCTGGATCTTTGAAAAGATTTCTCTCTTACAAAGACAACGTTTTTGCTTGTTCTTGTATGATGAACAAATTAAATTTGGTTTGGACTCCCGTACCAGGGATAATGGTCCAAATCTTTGAGAGCTCCCGTACTAGGAATAATATCCTTTATTTATTTGAAAAAATGCAATCAATCTTATAAGATTAGAGATCAATTGATTTACCTAATTGTAGTCATGTCCTTTTAGAGGAAGTACTTCTCCTCTCTCTTCTCTTCACTCTTTTGAGGTGGATCTGGATCAATGTCAGCAGTGGAAGCATATTGTCTTCCCTTCTTTCTGGTTGGACATTTCCTTGCAATGTGTCCATACTTGTCACATCTGAAGGACTGAATTTCTGAAACA
>JZKD02S1756505.1:20547-41745 GCA_000966675.3 Picea glauca
TCAAATACATGAGGACTAAACCCAAGCACCCAACCAACAATCGACAAGACAACAAGACACAAGGGAATCTGACGACTATAACATTCATACAACACATTAAATTCCAAAGCAATCCTACCCCAACATGGTTAAAGCTTCCTAGGAATCTAATCCTTAACCAATCGGACCTCACATTAACTCCCGACTCCACATGCGTCATACAATCCTTAAACTGATCCTTCCTTACCATTTATGGAATAACTACTTGTTTTGTTTTTTCATTAAAAGTGAACTACTATAATTACTTAACATAATCAATAAACGTTGTCAACAATTAAAACATTGTCTATTAGTATAAGTGAACTATTTAACAAAAAGTGAACTACGATGTTTATTATATTATGGTCTAGTATAAGTAATTATAATGATATCACTAGATCAATAACCGTAACTATTTGATAAATAACATCGCTATGTAAAAACATTTTGTCATCAACAATATTTAAAACGCTATCCATGATGATGCTATCAACAATATTTAAAACTATATTTAAAACATTATCAACATATTTAAAACTATATTTAAAACATTATCAACAATATTTCAAATTCTATCAACAATATTTAAAACGCTATTTAAAACATTGTCAACAATCTTTAAAATGCTATCAACGATATTTGAAATGTTATCAACAATATCTAAAACGCTACGCTTTAAAATGCTATAAACAATACTTAAAACACTATTTAAAACATTGTCAACAATATTTAAAATGCTATCAACAATATTTGAAATGCTATCAACAATATCTAAAACGCTACGCTATTTAAAATGCTATCAACAATATTTCAGATACTATCAACAATACATTGAATTCACGGTCACGCACAACCACCTACATGCAACAATTACATACACAGTTATCATTAAATTCATTGTCAACATCTATGTACAACAACCACTACAACGTAGTAAACTGTTGTCCCACAAATTTATGGGAAATCACTACCTAACAATGTGTGGTTGTCTAGCTGGGATATCACTTTATAAATAGAAGGAAATCTCTACCCAATCATACGCGTCTGTCATACCTATTAAAAATTTGTTTTCATACATATTATAAGGTTGATGTCAAAATATTACTGTCAACATATTAATTAAAAACATTGTCAAAAAGGGTTGTTTATCATTCAAAAAGGGGATTTGTTGCCATTTAAATGTTGTCTATAAATCAAGGGGATTCGTTGCCATTAATAATCCAGGTATCAACAATGAAATTCGTCGGTAATTATATTGTCCATTCAATAAATAAAATCGTTGTGTAATTTACGTTTAAAAGAAAAAATTGAAACTCTACGAAATTTGACCTCCGCCCAATAAAATTGCAGTGAAGAAAATACGTTTAAAAGTGAGTTTAAAACTCTAAGAAAAATGGATCTTTGCCCAGCCAAATCGCAAAGATAAGTTCTATAATAAAACTAAGGATAAATCTCTTGACTAACCTATTGATATCACCATCTAATAACCATTTCGAAGTCTATTAAAAAGGATTCACAAAAGTAACAGGAATAATGCAATCACGATTTGTCATAATGTAGATATAAAGGGATTGGCAGTTATAAAGGGATTCACAAATAAAAAGGAATAAAGGGATTCACAAATGTAAATAACTCCGATATATAATCGTTGTCAAGAAAAACGCAGATATATAATCGCTGGTAAATGTTAACGCAGATATAAAATAACTCAAATATATAATAGATGTCAAAATCGTAGATATGTGATCACTATCTATACAAAGTATTTTTGTCCTTTAATACTCATTGTCAACAAAATAAATATCGCTTCCCATAAATGAATATGTGCCTAACCATTACACAGTCACCAAACACGACCATTAACAAGTAAAATCTCAACCAATACACAAGTAAAAATTCCACCATTACATGAGTAAAGACACCACCATTACACAGTAAAACAAATGCAGAGGTGATCATTAAAAACATTGATATTATCAGGGCGATTCATTGGGTGAAATAAATAAACCAAAAACGCAGAGGTGGTATTAAAAAACAAAGATTATTAAGTTGTTTACAGGGAGAAATAAATAAACAATACGCAAAGGTTAATTAAATACAAAAAATGCATAGGTTTAACATCCAAGCGTTGGGTAATATGCCAAGAAATCATAGAGATAAAGCGCAGATATAATCAACAAAAACACGGAGATACTCAGCACAAGGAGGTGCAAGCACCAATCATTCGACAATGAATCAATCAACGTAAGGATACTCATTCACAATAAGGCGCAAAGATCCAGGATTAATCACAAGAGAAAAGCACAAAGATAAAGGGATAGATGGTTGGGTGAATTTTTTTTATCCTTCACCTATTATCCATGCACAGGAAAGCAGGGCATTTGAATCTATAGGTCTTTAAACACCGAAGTGACGATCATCGATTCAGCTCCTGGCCGACTACTCAGGCATGGACTAACAACTAAGGGGATAAGGGACAGAAGATAAACCACAAATTTTCTTCGTAATTATCAATGAAAAAAACGCAGAGAAGTCATTTCAATCAGGAGTTGGGTTCACCATGGGAAATCAATTCAGGATGCAGCAAGCATAATGATGGGATGACCTTAATTTCTTTGATTATAAAACATTGAATAAAACATAATATTTACACAATAGAAGTAGAGTATTGAAAGCGTCGAAACAATATTAAACTAACATTCAAAAATATATGCATGCATACTATTAGTCCCTAAAGTTGCACTCGACTGGTAAGGGCAAGCTAGGGCATCATTGATTTTATTGCAAAATGTTTTTGAGGGTTTTATGATTTGGTTTTGGTATAATGGTTGAAAACTAGGTCAAGTTTATAGCATGGCATGAAAATCAAGATTAAAACATTGCATATCCAATTAGCTGAATAATAGGTAGGTACATAGATGGAGTAAACCAATTCAAGAAAAAGGAAAGTGAAATCTTCAATTTATCAATTTCACAAAGTTTAGTTTCAATATATTATAAAGAAACGGGGGTATCAACTTGAAATCATTACTTGAAAGATTATCTCTACAACAAAATCTTCACTATATAAATTAACATTCAAGAACCAAAAGCATCACAATTTGAATAATAAATTCAAGCATGAAAAATGAAATAACAGAGTAGAAAAAAAAAGTTCTAACCATCCATATGCCTTTGTTGTTAAGTGTCAATTCAACATACATGCCTTTTACAATAATCTCCACAAAAAGTTTCTCTATATCTCCAAATTTTTGACCTCCATATGGTTTGTCTTCTGTCTATTTAAACTATCCATAAAACTTCGAGATCCTATTATCTATAACAACTTTAAATGACCAGAATAAAAAAGTATCCAGATCCTAAATTAATTCACTCAAAATGAGCTTCTACCTCCAAAATAGTCCACAACTCAATAGCTTGATATAACAAACATTGCCAGCATTACATTTGACTCTACCAAATAGGGATTTTGTTTGACTTTATCAACCAAATCAAAGTCTTAGAATCTCCTTGATCAAAACGAGTAATTTTTTTCCATATCTCCTGGAGAACCAAAATTGTAACCAATCTTTATGTTACCTTTAGGATAAAATCACAACAGTGTCTTTGGTGTTTTTCTGCTTGAGCTTCGTGGTTAACACAACATTGTACGAGTAAAGTCTGAAATTGATTTCCTTGAGTTCCTTAAGCAATTCCCTTTTCTCCTTCTTCTTCTTTTTAAGACTTTGAATTATGCATTCCACTGTTCTACCTGCATCTTTTCCTTCTTTAATTGCTTTATGGTTTTCTTAAATTATTTAATCTTTTCATTCTCAGTTCTTATCTCGACCCTGAATCCTGAACAATCTTCAGAGGGTGCAATTTCATTTAGATTTAAAGTAACACTAGGTTCCTTGGCTTTAACCTGGTATTTTGAGATTAATTCTGAGTTATGTTCTTCTTCAGAACTAGATGAATCTATAGCTCTAGGTACATCTAGTAAGTAATCTGAGTCATCCAAGTAATCATGTTTTTCTTCAGGGAATTCACTGATTCATTTATCCATCTCCTTAGCCTTAGCTAATCTATTTGAATGTCTCGTTACAGGGCCTGTAGGTGGTGTAAGTTTTCCTTTTCCTTTGCTGACAGATTTCTTGGGAAATGGGGACTTTTTTGCTCTTTTTCTGGTGCTTGTTTCAACATCCTCAGAATAATCTTCTATGATTATGGTGTTTTCTTCTTTGATTTCCATATTGAACATTGCCTTTGAGTTCAGCCTATACTTATTAGTATCCCTGGTTGAATTTCTCCGAGGTTTTTGTGATACACATGCACCTTTATCCCTTTTTCCTTTGATTGCAACGTTCCTTTTGCTGGTCAATGACATTTCAGAATTGATTGTAGTTTGAGCAATGAGATCATTATCTAACTCTGCTTCTCCTTTGACATCTTCCTCAAGAAGCATTTCAATCTTGGGCTCCCATCTAGGTCTCTTACTTCTTCTCTTCTTAGTTACCTTGATATCATAAGATTCATCTTTCACAGGGTTTTCATCATAAATATCTCGACTCTGTTTAACAATTTTCCTTCCTCTGCCATTTTTCGGCTTATTGGATTGAGTGATAGGTTTTAAGGATTCCATGAGCCAATTCCAGGGATTCTGTAATTCGTTCAGGGCAGACATGACTAGGGTTTTAATCAGGACTTGATGGAACAAATTGCCTTTGACATTAGTGGAAATAGACTGCACTTTCTTGGACATTTTTGTCAAACNTCAAATACATGAGGACTAAACCCAAGCACCCAACCAACAATCGACAAGACAACAAGACACAAGGGAATCTGACGACTATAACATTCATACAACACATTAAATTCCAAAGCAATCCTACCCCAACATGGTTAAAGCTTCCTAGGAATCTAATCCTTAACCAATCGGACCTCACATTAACTCCCGACTCCACATGCGTCATACAATCCTTAAACTGATCCTTCCTTACCATTTATGGAATAACTACTTGTTTTGTTTTTTCATTAAAAGTGAACTACTATAATTACTTAACATAATCAATAAACGTTGTCAACAATTAAAACATTGTCTATTAGTATAAGTGAACTATTTAACAAAAAGTGAACTACGATGTTTATTATATTATGGTCTAGTATAAGTAATTATAATGATATCACTAGATCAATAACCGTAACTATTTGATAAATAACATCGCTATGTAAAAACATTTTGTCATCAACAATATTTAAAACGCTATCCATGATGATGCTATCAACAATATTTAAAACTATATTTAAAACATTATCAACATATTTAAAACTATATTTAAAACATTATCAACAATATTTCAAATTCTATCAACAATATTTAAAACGCTATTTAAAACATTGTCAACAATCTTTAAAATGCTATCAACGATATTTGAAATGTTATCAACAATATCTAAAACGCTACGCTTTAAAATGCTATAAACAATACTTAAAACACTATTTAAAACATTGTCAACAATATTTAAAATGCTATCAACAATATTTGAAATGCTATCAACAATATCTAAAACGCTACGCTATTTAAAATGCTATCAACAATATTTCAGATACTATCAACAATACATTGAATTCACGGTCACGCACAACCACCTACATGCAACAATTACATACACAGTTATCATTAAATTCATTGTCAACATCTATGTACAACAACCACTACAACGTAGTAAACTGTTGTCCCACAAATTTATGGGAAATCACTACCTAACAATGTGTGGTTGTCTAGCTGGGATATCACTTTATAAATAGAAGGAAATCTCTACCCAATCATACGCGTCTGTCATACCTATTAAAAATTTGTTTTCATACATATTATAAGGTTGATGTCAAAATATTACTGTCAACATATTAATTAAAAACATTGTCAAAAAGGGTTGTTTATCATTCAAAAAGGGGATTTGTTGCCATTTAAATGTTGTCTATAAATCAAGGGGATTCGTTGCCATTAATAATCCAGGTATCAACAATGAAATTCGTCGGTAATTATATTGTCCATTCAATAAATAAAATCGTTGTGTAATTTACGTTTAAAAGAAAAAATTGAAACTCTACGAAATTTGACCTCCGCCCAATAAAATTGCAGTGAAGAAAATACGTTTAAAAGTGAGTTTAAAACTCTAAGAAAAATGGATCTTTGCCCAGCCAAATCGCAAAGATAAGTTCTATAATAAAACTAAGGATAAATCTCTTGACTAACCTATTGATATCACCATCTAATAACCATTTCGAAGTCTATTAAAAAGGATTCACAAAAGTAACAGGAATAATGCAATCACGATTTGTCATAATGTAGATATAAAGGGATTGGCAGTTATAAAGGGATTCACAAATAAAAAGGAATAAAGGGATTCACAAATGTAAATAACTCCGATATATAATCGTTGTCAAGAAAAACGCAGATATATAATCGCTGGTAAATGTTAACGCAGATATAAAATAACTCAAATATATAATAGATGTCAAAATCGTAGATATGTGATCACTATCTATACAAAGTATTTTTGTCCTTTAATACTCATTGTCAACAAAATAAATATCGCTTCCCATAAATGAATATGTGCCTAACCATTACACAGTCACCAAACACGACCATTAACAAGTAAAATCTCAACCAATACACAAGTAAAAATTCCACCATTACATGAGTAAAGACACCACCATTACACAGTAAAACAAATGCAGAGGTGATCATTAAAAACATTGATATTATCAGGGCGATTCATTGGGTGAAATAAATAAACCAAAAACGCAGAGGTGGTATTAAAAAACAAAGATTATTAAGTTGTTTACAGGGAGAAATAAATAAACAATACGCAAAGGTTAATTAAATACAAAAAATGCATAGGTTTAACATCCAAGCGTTGGGTAATATGCCAAGAAATCATAGAGATAAAGCGCAGATATAATCAACAAAAACACGGAGATACTCAGCACAAGGAGGTGCAAGCACCAATCATTCGACAATGAATCAATCAACGTAAGGATACTCATTCACAATAAGGCGCAAAGATCCAGGATTAATCACAAGAGAAAAGCACAAAGATAAAGGGATAGATGGTTGGGTGAATTTTTTTTATCCTTCACCTATTATCCATGCACAGGAAAGCAGGGCATTTGAATCTATAGGTCTTTAAACACCGAAGTGACGATCATCGATTCAGCTCCTGGCCGACTACTCAGACATGGACTAACAACTAAGGGGATAAGGGACAGAAGATAAACCACAAATTTTCTTCGTAATTATCAAGGAAAACAAGCGCAGAGAAGTCATTTCAATCAGGAGTTGGGTTCACCATGGGAAATCAATTCAGGATGCAGCAAGCATAATGATGGGATGACCTTAAGTTCTTTGATTATAAAACGCTGAATAAAACATAATATTTACACAATAGAAGTAGAGTATTGAAAGCGTCGAAACAATATTAAACTAACATTCAAAAATATATGCATGCGTACTATTAGTCCCTAAAGTTGCACTCGACTGGTAAGGGCAAGCTAGGGCATCATTGATTTTATTGCAAAATGTTTTTGAGGGTTTTATGATTTGGTTTTGGTATAATGGTTGAAAACTAGGTCAAGTTTATAGCATGGCATGAAAATCAAGATTAAAACATTGCATATCCAATTAGCTGAATAATAGGTAGGTACATAGATGGAGTAAACCAATTCAAGAAAAAGGAAAGTGAAATCTTCAATTTATCAATTTCACAAAGTTTAGTTTCAATATATTATAAAGAAACAGGGGTATCAACTTGAAATCATTACTTGAAATATTATCTCTACAACAAAATCTTCACTGTATAAATTAACATTCAAGAACCAAAAACATCGCAATTTGAATAATAAATTCAAGCATGAAAAATGAAATAACAGAGTAGAAAAAAAAAGTTCTAACCATCCATATGCCTTTGCTGTTAAGTGTCAATTCAACATACATGCCTTTTACAATAATCTCCACAAAAAGTTTCTCTATATCTCCAAATTTTTGACCTCCATATGGTTTGTCTTCTGTCTATTTAAACTATCTATAAAACTTCGAGATCCTATTATCTAGAACAACTTTAAATGAACAGAATAAAAAAGTATCCAGATCATAAATTAATTCACTCAAAATGAGCTTCTACCTCCAAAATAGTCCACAGCTCAATAGCTTGATATAACAAACATTGCCAGCATTACATTTGACTCTACCAAATAGGGATTTTGTTTGACTCTATCAAGCAAATCAAAGTCTTAGCATCTCCTTGATCAAAACGAGTAATTTTTTTCCATATCTCCTGGAGAACCAAAATTGTAACCAATCTTTATGTTACCTTTAGGATAAAATCACAACAGTGTCTTTGGCGTTTTTTTGCTTGAGCTTCGTGGTTAACACAACATTGTGCGAGTAAAGTCTGAAATTGATTTCCCTGAGTTCCTTAAGCAATTCCCTTTTCTCCTTATTCTTCTTTTTAAGACTTTGAATTCTTTCTTGCTAGTGAGCATTCCACTGTTCTACCTGCATCTTTTCCTTCTTTAATTGCTTTATGGTTTTCTTAAATTATTTAATCTTTTCATTATCAGTTCTTATCTCGACCCTGAATCCTGAACAATCTTCATAGGGTGCAATTTCATTTAGATTTAATGTAACACTAGGTTCCTTGGCTTTAACCTGGTATTTTGAGATTAATTCTGAGCTATGTTCTTCTTCAGAACTAGATGAATCTATAGCTCTAGGTACATCTAGTAAGTAATCTGAGTCATCCAAGTAATCCTGTTTTTCTTTAGGGAATTCACTGATGCATTTAGCCATCTCCTTAGCCTTAGATAATCTAGTTGAATCTCTCGTTACAGGGCCTGTAGGTGGTGTAAGTTTTCCTTTTCCTTTGCTGACAGATTTCTTGGGAAATGGGGACTTTTTTGCTCTTTTTCTGGTGCTTGTTTCAACATCCTCAGAATAATCTTCTATGATTATGGTGTTTTCTTCTTTGATTTCCATATTGAACATTGCCTTTGAGTTCAGCCTATACTTATTAGTATCCCTGGTTGAATTTCTCCGAGGTTTTTGTGATACACATGCACCTTTATCCCTTTTTCCTTTGATTGCAACGTTCCTTTTGCTGGTCAATGACATTTCAGAATTGATTGTAGTTTGAGCAATGAGATCATTATCTAACTCTGCTTCTCCTTTGACATCTTCCTCAAGAAGCATTTCAATCTTGGGCTCCCATCTAGGTCTCTTACTTCTTCTCTTCTTAGTTACCTTGATATCATAAGATTCATCTTTCACAGGGTTTTCATCATAAATATCTCGACTCTGTTTAACAATTTTCCTTCCTCTGCCATTTTTCGGCTTATTGGATTGAGTGATAGGTTTTAAGGATTCCATGAGCCAATTCCAGGGATTCTGTAATTCGTTCAGGGCAGACATGACTAGGGTTTTAATCAGGACTTGATGGAACAAATTGCCTTTGACATTAGTGGAAATAGACTGCACTTTCTTGGACATTTTTGTCAAACWTTTAAGCAGGAAATAAGGAAGATTTAAAGGGTAGTCACCRTTTAGATGCATCAGTATTCTGATATGGTAGATGTAGACCAATGAAAACCTCCCTTCGTAGGTGATGTATCTRYRAATCACCACCARAGWAGTGTGCCATTCRGGTYRAACCYAGCTGCGAGGTATKCCCCCTTCTCCAATMTGGATKMTRCTKATCTRGAAGGAGGAATTGATTTACAAATTCGGTAACCACGTGCTCCTTCTTCCACCATCTTTCCCCTCCAACCACGAGCCTGCAAGCCTTGGCTATAGTTTGCTCTGTCACCAGCATCAACATTTTACTGATTTCAACCTCATGACCATCGAAGTTCAAAGAAAATTCCATTGAAACCTACTCGTCATAACCTTGAAATGTGGTGAGGAACTCAAACCACCTGGTGTCTATGAATCTTCGGGCCATCTGAGGGTAGGCTTCAAGAATTTCAGCACCTTCTGGTTCGATTATGGAAACTTGTCCGCTCCTCTTTGACGCCATTAAACTCAATTCTGCAACCGTCGTCCTCGGATTCCAAATTTAATACCTGCAATTGTTGGTATACTATGTTTCTTTGAATGAATACCTGTATTTCTCCCTGCAAGGCTGAATTAAAACAACTCGAACCGATCACATATAATAATCATTAAACAACAGGTGATTTTGAAATGAACCCTGCGCACGTGCATAGCAATTATGTTCTGAACCTGCTGGATTTAGAAATGATTGCCAAACTTTCGTGGGAGCACACGAACTCTTAATTCATGAATCGTGTCATGAAAACTAAATCAGGATAACAGGCACAAGTTATGGCATGATTATTTGGTGCTACGGGAATAGGCTTATTCCCATAGCACGTTTGACAACTTGAAATTTGAAAATTCCAACGGCATAAAAGGAGACACTTCTAGTTTAAACAATTTTTTTCATAATCAAACTTAAATAAATCATCAAATATTATAATGCAAACCATGAAACATCCAAAATCTAAAAATATAAAACAACTGAAAATGGAAAATGAGGGATGGGTAAGGAGGNGAATCAAAAGAATATAGATCATGATATGGTCTAGTAATGTCTAACCCTAATTCTTCCATCACCACCTTAGGCATGACATTATGCGAAGCACCAGAATCCATTAAGAAATTATGCAATAACTTATCATGGATATTTAGTGAAATGTAAAAAGGTGGAGAGGCATCAATTTTTTCTTCAATGTGAGGTCCAATAGTAATGGCAGGATTTTCATCTTCAAGGTTGATTGTATCTGAGAAGGTGACATGAGCAGGAGCTTCTAGAGCCTTAAGGACAGTTTTTCTGAATGGTTCTGTTTTCAGAAGTTCTAATAATGGTACTAGAATGTTGATTTTGTTGATTTCATGTTCGAGATTGAAAGCAGAGACAATTTTATCTGGTTCCCTTATATCAACAGTGCTATCTTTGACAGGTTGCTTCAATGAATGATCTGCTTGAACATTAGGAACACCTTTGATTGCCCCTGTCTTACCTGAAGTACTGGATTTCTTTGTAGAAATAGGTATATCTACTTTAGGTGCCTGGGAACTAGATATGAGATTGTATCTTTTCCCTGTAGGTTCATGCTGGACAATATCCTCTCCATCCCCTTCCTCAAACTAATTTGCAATCAAAGTATCTTCATATTCTTGATGTGTTACATGTAAAGGAGATGATTCAGAATCAGTCAAATGAACTGCAGAGTCTTCTTCTGTACCATCATTATCTTCCTCCTCATCTACTACATTATTCTGAAAAGGAGGTAACACCTTTTGGAAATCTTGATTTTTTCTTTCTCTTGGTAAAATCTAGGGTACATTGTTTGGTCTCCTGAATTGATTTGGATTTCTATAACCACCCTCCTGTGCAGGTCTATTGGGTTGTTTTTGTTCCATCTTCAACCTTGCCATCTCAGATGTCAAAGTTTTCAACATCTTGGTCATTTCATCCATTTTAATAGCAGATGTTGAATTAGAAGATGAAGGTAACTCCTCCTTTTGCTTTTTTCTATCTCTGTCACTTCTGGATTTCAATTTATCTGCTACTAATATGTTTGATTCCACCTCAATAGTTGCATCTTGCATTAGGCTNAATAATTTTTCAGGATCTGGCACTACTACTACAGGCTTGGGATCTAGATTTTTCCTTGTTACTAGTCTCTTATTTGATGGTCGAGTATTTTTTGGAATTTTAGGTCCTTTCTCTTATTTCTTAGGAGCCATAATTACTACGGAGGAGTCACCAGGTGAATAATCACAGTCTTTAGAAAATGTCCAAAATTTTCTTCACAATCAAGATCTGAATCTAAACTTGTCATTTCCCCAGGGAAGCTATCTTCGTTTCTTCGTCCCTGGCAACGGTGCCAAAAATGTTAGTCCCTAAAGTTGCACTCGACTGGTAAGGGCAAGCTAGGGCATCATTGATTTTATTGCAAAATATTTTTGAGGGTTTTATGATTTGGTTTTGGTATAATGGTTGAAAACTGGGTCAAGTTTACAACATGGCATGAAAATCAAGATTAAAACATTGCATATCCAATTAGTTGAATAATAGGTAGGTACATAGATGGAGTAAACCAATTCAAGAAAAAGGAAAGTGAAATCTTCAATTTGTCAATTTCACAAAGTTTAGTAACAATATATTATAAAGAAACAGGGGTATCAACTTGAAATCATTACTTGAAAGATTATCTCTACAGCAAAATATTCACTGTATAAATTAACATTCAAGAACCAAAAGCATCGCAATTTGAATAATAAATTCAAGCATGAAAAATGAAATAATAGAGTAGAAAAAAAAAGGTCTAACCATCCATATGCCTTTTCTATTAAGTGTCAATTGAACATACATGCCTTTTACAATAATCCCCACAAAAAGTTTCTCTAGATATCCAAATTTTCGACCTCCATATGGTCTGTCTTCTGTCTATTTAAACTATCTATAAAACTTCCAGACCCTATTATCTAGAACAACTTTAAATGACTAGAATAAAAAAGTATCTAGATCCTAAATTAACTCACTCAAACTGAGCTTCTACCTCCAAAATAGTCCACAACTCAACAACTTGATATAACAAACATTGCCAGCATTACATTTGACTCTACAAAATAGGGATTTTGTTTGACTCTATAAAGCAAATCGAAGTCTTAGCATCTCCTTGATCAAAAGAGTAATTTTTTGCCATATCTCCTAGAGAACCAAAATTGTAACCAATCTTCATGTTACCTTTAGGATAAAATTACAGCAGTGGCTTTGGTGTTTTTCTGCTTGAGCTTCGTGGTTAACACAACATTGTGCCAGTAAAGTCTGAAATTGATTTCCTTGAGTTCCTTAAGCAATTCCCTTTGCTCCTTCTTCTTCATTTTAAGACTTTGAATTCTTTCTTGCTGGCGAGCATTCCATTGTTCTACCTGCATCTTTTCCTTCTTTAATTGCTTTATGGTTTTCTGAAATTCTTTAATCTTTTCCTTATCAGTTCTTATCTCAACCATGAATCCTGAACAATCTTCAGAGGGTGCAGTTTCATTCAGATTTAAGGTAACACTAGGTTCCTTGGCTTTAACCTGGTATTTTGAGATTAATTCTGAGCTATGCTCTTCCTCAGAACTGGATGAATCTATAGCTCCAGGTACATATGGTAAGCAATCTGAGTCATCCAAGTAATCATGTTTTTCTTCAGGGAATTCACTGATGTCTTTAGTCATCTCCTTAGCCTTAGCTAATCTAGTTGAAGATCTCGTTACAGGGCTTGTAGGTGGTGTAAGTTTTCCTTTTCCTTTGCTAACATATTTCTTGGGAAATGAGGACTTTTTTGCTCTTTTCCTGGTGCTTGTTTCAACATCCTCAGAATCATCTTCTATGATTATGGTGTTTTCTTCTTTGATTTCCAGACTGAACATTGCCTTTGAGTTCAGCCTATACTTATTAGTATCCCTGGTTGAATTTCTTTGAGGTTTTTGTGATACACACACCCCTTTATCCCTTTTTCCTTTGATTGCAACGTTTCTTTTGCTGGTCAATGGAATTTCAGACTTGACTGTAGTTTGAGCAATGAGATCATTATCTGACTCTGATTCTCCTTTGAAATCTTGCTCAAGAAGAATTTCAATCTCGGGCTCCCATCTAGGTCTCTTACTTCTTCTCTTCTTAGTTACCTTGATATCAGAAGATTCATCTTTCATAGGGTTTTCATCAGAAACATCTCGACTTTGTTTAACAGTTTATTTTCCTCTTCCCTTTTTTAGCTGATTGGATTGAGTTATAGGTTTTTAGGATTCCATGAGCCAATTTCAGGGCTTCTGTAATTCGTTTAGGGCAGACATGACTAGGGTTTTAATCAGGACTTGATGGAACAAACTGTCTTTGGCATTAGTGGAAATCGACTGCACTTTCTTGGACATTTTTGTCAAACTTTTAAGCAGGAAATAAGGAATATTTAAAGGGTAGTCACCGTTTAGATGCATCAGTGTTCTGATATGGTAGATGTAGACCAACGAAAACCTCCCTTCGCAGGTGATGTATCTGTGAATCACCACCAGAGTATTGTGCCATTTGGGTCAAACCCAGCTGCGAGGTATTCCCCTTCTCTAATATGGATTCTTCTTATCTGGAAGGAGGAATTGATTTACAAATTCGGTAACCACGTGCTCCTTCTTCCACCATCTTTCCCCTCCAACCATGAGCCTGCAAGCCTTGGCTATAGTTTTCTTTGTCGCCAGCATCAACAGTTTACCAATTTCAACCTCGTGACCATCGAAGTTCAAAGAAAATTCCATTGAAACCTGCTCGTCATAAGCTTGAAATGTGGTGAGGAACTCAAACCACCCGGTGTCTCTAAATCTTTGGCCCATCTGAGAGTAGGCTTCAAGAAGTTTGGCACCTTCTGGTTTGATTCTGGCAACTTGTCCACTCCTCTTTGGCACCATTAAACTCAATTCTGCAACCGTCGTCCTCGGGTTCCAAATTTAATACCTGCAATTGTTGGTATACTCTGTTGCTTTGAATGAATACCTGTATTTCTCCCTGCAAGGCTAAATTAAACCAACTCAAACCGGTCACATATAATAATCATTAAACAACAGGTGATTTTGAAATGCACCCTGCGTGCGTGCATAGCAATTATGTTCTAAACCTGTTGGATTTAGAAATGATTGCCAAAATTTCGTGGGAGCACACAAACTCTTAATTCATGAATCATGTCATCATAACTAAATCGGGATAGCAGGTGCAAGTTATGGCATGATTATTTGACGCTATAGGAATAGGCTTATTCCCGTAGCGCGTTTGACAACTTGAAATTTGAAAATTCCAATGGCATAAAAGGAGACACTTCCAGTTTAAACAATGTTTTTCATAATCAAACTTAAATAAATCAAAATATTGTAATGCAAACCATGAAACATCCAAAATCTAAAAATAGAAAATAGCTGAAAACGGAAAATGAGGGATGGGTAAGGAGGGCTTAGGACAAGGGTTTCTCACTAAACCAAGACAAAATTAGAGACTAACACGTACCATATCCAAATGTGAAATCTCCAAGTCATTGTCCCCCATGAACGCTCCATCCAACTCCCACTTCCCGACTGATGTGACCTCACGGGTACCTTCCAGCCAATGTTATGTTGATACTGAGAGGGTGATGAATCAGTATCAAGTACAATTTAAAACCTTTTTCAACTTATACTTAAACCATTCAACTATATCCAATGATAAATGAACAATAGTATAAGAGTTACACCTATACACCACAATACACCATGCACNAATAATTTTTCAGGATCTGGCACTACTACTACAGGCTTGGGATCTAGATTTTTCCTTGTTACTAGTCTCTTATTTGATGGTCGAGTATTTTTTGGAATTTTAGGTCCTTTCTCTTCTTTCTTAGGAGCCATAATTACTACGGAGGAGTTGCCAGGTGAATAATCACAGTCTTTAGAAAATGTCCAAAATTTTCTTCACCATCAAGATCTGAATCTAAACTTGTCATTTCCCCAGGGAATCTATCTTCATTTCTTCGTCCCTGGCAACGGTGCCAAAAATGTTAGTCCCTAAAGTTGCACTCGACTGGTAAGGGCAAGTTAGGGCATCATTGATTTTATTGCAAAATGTTTTTGAGGGTTTTATGATTTGGTTTTGGTATAATGGTTGAAAACTGGGTCAAGTTTACAGCATGGCATGAAAATCAAGATTAAAACATTGCATATCCAATTAGTTGAATAATAGGTAGGTACATAGATGGAGTAAACCAATTCAAGAAAAAGGAAAGTGAAATCTTCAATTTGTCAATTTCACAAAGTTTAGTAACAATATATTATAAAGAAACAGGGGTATCAGCTTGAAATCATTACTTGAAAGATTATCTCTACAACAAAATCTTCACTGTATAAATTAATATTCAAGAACCAAAAGCATCGCAATTTGAATAATAAATTCAAGCATGAAAAATGAAATAATAGAGTAGAAAAAAAAATGTCTAACCATCCATATGCCTTTGCTATTAAGTGTCAATTGAACATACATGCCTTTTACAATAATCCCCACAAAAAGTTTCTCTAGATCTCCAAATTTTCGACCTCCATATGGTCTGTCTTCTGTCTATTTAAACTATCTATAAAACTTCCAGACCCTATTATCTAGAACAACTTTAAATGACTAGAATAAAAAAGTATCCAGATCCTAAATTAACTCACTCAAACTGAGATTCTACCTCCAAAATAGTCCACAACTCAACAACTTGATATAAAAAACATTACCAGCATTACATTTGACTCTACAAAATAGGGATTTTGTTTGACTCTATAAAGCAAATCGAAGTCTTAGCATCTCCTTGATCAAAAGAGTAATTTTTTGCCATATCTCCTAGAGAACCAAAATTGTAACCAATCTTCATGTTACCTTTAGGATAAAATTACAGCAGTGGCTTTGGTGTTTTTCTGCTTGAGCTTCGTGGTTAACACAACATTGTGCCAGTAAAGTCTGAAATTGATTTCCTTGAGTTCCTTAAGCAATTCCCTTTGCTCCTTCTTCTTCATTTTAAGACTTTGAATTCTTTCTTGCTGGCGAGCATTCCATTGTTCTACCTGCATCTTTTCCTTCTTTAATTGCTTTATGGTTTTCTGAAATTCTTTAATCTTTTCCTTATCAGTTCTTATCTCAACCATGAATCCTGAACAATCTTCAGAGGGTGCAGTTTCATTCAGATTTAAGGTAACACTAGGTTCCTTGGCTTTAACCTGGTATTTTGAGATTAATTCTGAGCTATGCTCTTCCTCAGAACTGGATGAATCTATAGCTCCAGGTACATATGGTAAGCAATCTGAGTCATCCAAGTAATCATGTTTTTCTTCAGGGAATTCACTGATGTCTTTAGTCATCTCCTTAGCCTTAGCTAATCTAGTTGAAGATCTCGTTACAGGGCTTGTAGGTGGTGTAAGTTTTCCTTTTCCTTTGCTAACATATTTCTTGGGAAATGAGGACTTTTTTGCTCTTTTCCTGGTGCTTGTTTCAACATCCTCAGAATCATCTTCTATGATTATGGTGTTTTCTTCTTTGATTTCCAGACTGAACATTGCCTTTGAGTTCAGCCTATACTTATTAGTATCCCTGGTTGAATTTCTTTGAGGTTTTTGTGATACACACACCCCTTTATCCCTTTTTCCTTTGATTGCAACGTTTCTTTTGCTGGTCAATGGAATTTCAGACTTGACTGTAGTTTGAGCAATGAGATCATTATCTGACTCTGATTCTCCTTTGAAATCTTGCTCAAGAAGAATTTCAATCTCGGGCTCCCATCTAGGTCTCTTACTTCTTCTCTTCTTAGTTACCTTGATATCAGAAGATTCATCTTTCATAGGGTTTTCATCAGAAACATCTCGACTTTGTTTAACAGTTTATTTTCCTCTTCCCTTTTTTAGCTGATTGGATTGAGTTATAGGTTTTTAGGATTCCATGAGCCAATTTCAGGGCTTCTGTAATTCGTTTAGGGCAGACATGACTAGGGTTTTAATCAGGACTTGATGGAACAAACTGTCTTTGGCATTAGTGGAAATCGACTGCACTTTCTTGGACATTTTTGTCAAACTTTTAAGCAGGAAATAAGGAATATTTAAAGGGTAGTCACCGTTTAGATGCATCAGTGTTCTGATATGGTAGATGTAGACCAACGAAAACCTCCCTTCGCAGGTGATGTATCTGTGAATCACCACCAGAGTATTGTGCCATTTGGGTCAAACCCAGCTGCGAGGTATTCCCCTTCTCTAATATGGATTCTTCTTATCTGGAAGGAGGAATTGATTTACAAATTCGGTAACCACGTGCTCCTTCTTCCACCATCTTTCCCCTCCAACCATGAGCCTGCAAGCCTTGGCTATAGTTTTCTTTGTCGCCAGCATCAACAGTTTACCAATTTCAACCTCGTGACCATCGAAGTTCAAAGAAAATTCCATTGAAACCTGCTCGTCATAAGCTTGAAATGTGGTGAGGAACTCAAACCACCCGGTGTCTCTAAATCTTTGGCCCATCTGAGAGTAGGCTTCAAGAAGTTTGGCACCTTCTGGTTTGATTCTGGCAACTTGTCCACTCCTCTTTGGCACCATTAAACTCAATTCTGCAACCGTCGTCCTCGGGTTCCAAATTTAATACCTGCAATTGTTGGTATACTCTGTTGCTTTGAATGAATACCTGTATTTCTCCCTGCAAGGCTAAATTAAACCAACTCAAACCGGTCACATATAATAATCATTAAACAACAGGTGATTTTGAAATGCACCCTGCGTGCGTGCATAGCAATTATGTTCTAAACCTGTTGGATTTAGAAATGATTGCCAAAATTTCGTGGGAGCACACAAACTCTTAATTCATGAATCATGTCATCATAACTAAATCGGGATAGCAGGTGCAAGTTATGGCATGATTATTTGACGCTATAGGAATAGGCTTATTCCCGTAGCGCGTTTGACAACTTGAAATTTGAAAATTCCAATGGCATAAAAGGAGACACTTCCAGTTTAAACAATGTTTTTCATAATCAAACTTAAATAAATCAAAATATTGTAATGCAAACCATGAAACATCCAAAATCTAAAAATAGAAAATAGCTGAAAACGGAAAATGAGGGATGGGTAAGGAGGGCTTAGGACAAGGGTTTCTCACTAAACCAAGACAAAATTAGAGACTAACACGTACCATATCCAAATGTGAAATCTCCAAGTCATTGTCCCCCATGAACGCTCCATCCAACTCCCACTTCCCGACTGATGTGACCTCACGGGTACCTTCCAGCCAATGTTATGTTGATACTGAGAGGGTGATGAATCAGTATCAAGTACAATTTAAAACCTTTTTCAACTTATACTTAAACCATTCAACTATATCCAATGATAAATGAACAATAGTATAAGAGTTACACCTATACACCACAATACACCATGCACAATATATGAGAAATAATTAATAGTTATTGTTCAAGGGAAGTAATGACTTCCAAAGGTAGCTACAGCTTCCAAATGTAAAGGGAGGGATAAAACTCCAAGAGGAATATATAGTACTCCAATATCAAGAGAGGATTTAACTCTCCATACTTGCCCCTTCCTTCCACCCAAAAACAAGGTATAGAGAGAATGGTAGACTTTGTTCAATTCTAGTTTATTCAGGAGACTGAACTTGCACATAATTCCCCACACTCAATATTTAACATCAAATTCTGAAACTCACACAAAAGAAACTACAGTCCATACTATTTCCAATTCAATTTGTCCCACTTCATTGGGATTCTCTATGAATAATTTATGACTATTTTACTCGGAACACCTATTTATTGACTAGCTTTAGGACTGGTAAAAAACCCTATCTTCCACAGAGTGTATCTCCATAATTATAGTGAATCAATAACTTAAATTTTTACCACAGATACCTTGATATGTCTTCTCAATACCATAGCAATTTCACCATCTGAATTGTTCTAGAAAAAAATTTATAGCAAAAATGGTAAGATGACCTGAAAATAACATACCTTATAACACAACACCAAAACACTTCATCCTCCCTTGAAATCTGGCCTTCTTTACTTCTATTTTCCTCTGAAATTCGACTTGTGTATCAAACGAATGTATAATGATATTTATTTATACCATTTATGTCACTTCCTTTTAACATTAGGGTCGACCTGACAATTTCTTATTTTGTAATTATTTTCTTTAATTATTTTCAGGGCCTACATGTACTTCCTTCTTCAATTCACTTTGTCATCTTCAAAAATTCATTTCTCCTCAACCATGACAATCCACGTGACGTGCCACATACCACTGGAAAAAACATGATGTATACTATCCATCCATGGGTCTTGTATCTACATGTGTATTTTTCTTCATTTCCAAATACCTTCATCAATCTTGTGGTCCAAAAGCCATGACTAGGGTTGACATCAATGACAACAACCAATCTTCCAACAATCTCCCCCTTTGTCATTGATGGCAACACTCATGCTCCCCCTATCATCATGATCCAAATTTCTCTCCCCCTTTGACATCAATGGAAAAGGGTAGGGCTTCTCCCCCTGAGTTTAATGGAAAAGGGTAACTCTCTTCTTTGGGGTTGCTCCCCCTGAACATGTGGCACTCAATAATACTTCATCCTTATTTTTGGTCTTTGGGACATTTTCTTCCTTGGAAAACTTTTATGTGGCTTGTATCTTCTCTCTCTTCTTCTTGTCTAGGATGTATATGTTGTTCGGTCTTCTTGTTGCAGTTGCAACCAATCTTCCTGAGTTATTTTCTTTGATTTTACATTTTCGGGAGTCAACCGTAAGAGTGTATCCTTGATCACACATTTTACTAACACTGAGGAGGTTATGCTTCAGATCTTCAACCAATAGGACTTTTCCTGCTTTTACATTTTCACTTCCAAGCTTTACAATTCCTTTTCCAACTATTTTAGTAGATGAGTCATCTCCAAATGTAACATTTCCACCCTTTTTCTTCAAGCTGGAAAATTTTCTTTTATCTCCGGTCATATGAGATGAGCACCCACTATCTATGAACCATTCATCTTCTTCTTTGCATTCTTTAGCGACCAATGTTATTTGACAGTTTTCATTGTGTGGAATTTATTTCCTTTTCCATGTTGTAGTTGGTATACAGACATTTGGCATATGATTATATTCCTTCATCTCTTTGCAATCTCGTTCTTTATGACCAAGATTATTGCACTTGTAACATACAAATTTTTGATCCGTTAATGGGTCAAATGGATTATAATTTCTATTGATAGGTCTACCAACATTTCCATATCTATTATTTTCACCATTCATGTAGCTTGCATAGTTATTATTTTCATTGATTCTACAATTGATTGCCGTGTGTCCAAAATTTCCACCAGTATAACAATGTCCAAGAAAGAAATTTTGATACATGGGAGTAAGTGATCTTCTTTGTGGTGTGATCCATCTGGGTTCATGATCTATTATTCTATAGTTTCCTTCATAATGATTTCTTTCATACTTGATGGGAGAGGATCTTCTTGATGTCTCATTCCTTCTGAATTATAGTCTTCTATCTTGTTGTTCAAATTGTTATGGAGTGTTGGTTTCATCATTTTCATCTTCCTTCTCTTGTTT
>JZKD02S1756505.1:41755-74042 GCA_000966675.3 Picea glauca
GCCTAGGAATCTAATCCTTAACCAATCATACCTCACATTAACTCCCGACTCCACATGCGTCATACAATCCTTAAACTGATCCTTCCTTACCATTTATGGAATAACTACTTGTTTTTTTTTTTCATTAAAAGTGAGCTACTATAAGTACTTAACATAATCAATAAACGATGTCAACAATTAAACGTTGTCGATTAGTATAAGTGAACTATTTAACAAAAAGTGAACTATGATGTCTATTATATTGCGGTCTAGTATAAGTAATTATAATCATATCACTAGATCAATAACCATAACCATTTGATAAATAATATTGCTGTGTAATAACATTTTGCGTCAACAATATTTAAAATGCTATCCATGATGATTCTATAAACAATATTAAAATGATATCAACAATATTTAAAATTCTATCAACAATATTTAAAACACTGTCAACAATATTTAAAATGTTATCAACAATATTTGAAATGCTATAAACAATATGTAAAATGCTACGTTGTTTAAGACACTATCAACAATATTTAAAACGTTGTCAACAATATTTAAAATGCCATCAACAATATTTGAAATGCTATCAACAATATCTAAAATGCTACGCTATTTAAAATGCTATCAACAATATTTAAGATGCTATCAACAATATATTGAATTCACAGTCAGACACAAAAACATACACAAAACAATTACACACACATTTATCACTAAATTCGTTGTCAACATCTATGTACAACAACCACTACAACGCAGTAAACTATTGTCCCACAAGTTTATGGAAAATCACTACCTAACAATCAATGGTTGTCTAGCTGGGATATCGTTGTCTAAATAGAAGGAAATCGCTACCCAATCATACACGTCTGTCATACCTATTAAAAATTTGTTGTCATACATATTATAAGGTTGGTGCCAAAATATTACTGTCAACATATTAATTAAAAACGTTGTCAAAAAGGGTTGTCTATCAATCAAAAAGGGGATTTACTTCCCTTTAAATGTTCTTTATAAATCAAGGGGGTTCATTGTCATTAATAACACAGGTATCAACAATGAAATTCGTGGGTAAGTATATTGTTCATTCAATAAATAAAATCATTGTGTAATTTACATTTAAAAGAAAATATTGAAACTCTATGAAATTTGACCTCTGCCCAACAAAATTGCAGTGAAAAAAAT
The DNA here is from genome assembly GCA_000966675.3 of Picea glauca. Classification (NCBI taxonomy): domain Eukaryota; kingdom Viridiplantae; phylum Streptophyta; class Pinopsida; order Pinales; family Pinaceae; genus Picea; species Picea glauca. The sequence continues at coordinate 42,929 of JZKD02S1756505.1, forward strand.
ACATTTAAAGGCGAGTTTAAAACTCTAAGAAAAACGGATCTCTGCCCAGCCAAATCATAGAGATAAATTCTATGATAAAACTAAGGATAAATATCTTGACTAACCTATTGATATTGCCATCTAATAACCATTTCAAAGTCTGTTAAAAAGGATTCGCAAAAGTAATAGGAATAATGCAACCACAATTTGTCATAATGCAGATATAAAGGGATTCACAAATAAAAAGGAATAAAGGGATTCACAAATGCAAATAGCTCTGATATATAATTGTTGTCAAGAATATCGTAGATATATAATCGTTGGTAAATGTTAACACAGATATAAAATAACTCATATATAATAGTTTTCAAAATCACAGATATATGATTGATGTCTATACAAAGTAATTTTTTCCTTTAATACTCATTGTCAACAAAATAAATATCGCTTCCCATAAATGAATCTGTTTCTAACCATTACACATTCACCAAACGCAACCATTAACAAGTAAAATCGCAACCAATACACAAGTAAAAACACCACCATTACACGAGTAAATACGCCACCATTACACAGTAAAAAAGACACAGAGGTGATCATTAAAAACACTGAGATTATTAGGGCGATTCACTAGGTGAAATAAATAAACCAAAAATGCAAAGGTGTTATTAAAACACATAGAGTATTAAGTTGTTCGCAGGGAGAAATAAATAAACAATAAATAGAGGCTAATTAAATACCAAAAATGTAGAGGTTTAGCATTCAAGCGCTGGGTAATATGCCAAGAAATCATAGAGATAATCAACAAAAACACATAGATACACAACACAAAGAGGCGCAAGGACCAATCATTCAACAATGAATCAATCAACGCAAGGATACTCATTCACAAGAAGGCGTAAAGATCCATGATTAATAACAAGAGAAAAACACAGAGATAAGTAAGGGATAGATGGTCGGGCGATTTTTTTTTATCCTTCACCTATTATCCATGCACAGGAAAGTAGGGCATTTGAATCTATAGGTCTTTAAACACCGAAGTGACGACTGTCGATTTGGCTCCTGGACGACTGCTCGGGCACGGACTAATATCTAAGGGAATAAGGGACAGAAGATAAACTACAATTTTTCTTTGTAATTATCAATGAAAACAAACACAGAGAAGTCATTGCAATCAGGAGTTGGGTTCGTCATGGGAAATCAATTCAAAATACAACAAGCATAAAGCTGGGATGACCTTAAGTTCTTTGATTACAAAACCCTGAATAAAACATAATCTTTACACAATAGGAGTACAGTATTGAAAGCACATAAACAATATTAAACTAACATTAAAAAATATATGCATGCGTATCGTAGCCAAATGAGAAAGCTTTGAGTCATTGTCCCGCGCATGCTCCATCCAACTCCCACTTGCCGATCGATGTGACCTCATCGGTACCTCCCAGCCAACGCTAGGGGTAATGTTATTCCCCCTGAGCCTCATGAGCCACAAAGGGGCCACACACACAATACTAGAGAACTGCTAGCACCCAACTCGCCTCAAAAGGCTGAGCTACCACTCGTTACCCGAGCTGGGTATCCCAACTCCCATAAGAGAAAGTTTAGTCAAGGAAAAATTCAGTAGCGTAACGTTACGCCAAAAGATGAGATATTAATACTCCTCCTCCTCCATCCTTTTTATAGAGTTTTTAAGTAATTATTTTCCCAAATTCTCATTAAATTCATTTTTCATAAATTTTAATTAGAAAAAACCTCCCACATACACATGTCACCCATCCCCTAGTTGCACTAGAAAATAAATTTTATGAATTAATTAGATATTCCTATTTCCCTCACCCACCTAAAACCATTCCTAAAAATGCTCCTTGCTGTCCCAATATTCCCTTACAAATCTTAAATGACTTATGCCTTACTTAATTCCTAGTTGAGTTCATAAATAGAAAGTTCCTTAAGGCAAGATTCCTTACTAGGTTAGACATTCAGCTTTTTCTTTATGTTTCCCCTTTTATTTAGGTTTCCCCTTTTTCTTTAAGTTTCCTATTTATTTTAAGTTTCCCTCTTTTTCCTTTTTAACTAAAAATCGATTTAGAAAGTGTAGATAAAACAACCATTTCCCTTTTTAAAATTTTAATCCTCCATGATAATTTGATTTAATAAATTAATTTGAATTTCTTACCCCCCTTCTTGTTACATGTTTATTTATTATTATTATTATTATTATTTTACCACATTTTCTACTTAGACCTAGGTTTTAATTTCACTAGGTTGGGCGACATTTTCATTATAGAAAAATTGTTTTTAAATATTACTTATCACATCATTCATTTTAGGGTCGACTATGTTTATTCACTTACCCGTTGAGATTGTGACGTGCTCTTCAGGATGCACTAAGTGATCCAAGGGTGCCACTTGCCTCTTTTTGTTTTCCTTGCGTGGCGTTCTCTTTAGGACACACTACGTGATCCAAGGGTGCCACTCGCCTCTTTCCATTTTCCTTGTGTGGGGCATGCCCTTCAGGACACACTACGTGCTCCAAGGGTGACACTCACCTCTTTTTGTTTTTCTTGCGTGACGTGCCCTTCAGGACACACTACATTCTCCAAGGGTACCACTCACCTCTTGACGAAATTTGGTAGATGTAAAAAACCCCTGGAGTCAATACTCTGCCAAGTGATCTTGTGGGAGACTAAGGGCCTCTAAGGAATAAGGCCCCTGCCTTATTGCATGCCCCTTAGAATCATCATGAGCGACTGTCACAGTCTGCCCTCACGACATCGTGGGTATTCTCGAACTAGGAAATCAATAACCTACAATTAGAGTCATGGTAGGAGTGCTAGTAGGTTGTGGCAGGGTTGTTGTCCAGATCTCTCACTCAAGTCTCTGGTTGTCCTGCGTGACCCCTCTACTCCACATGTGAGTCTGGTCAGTAAGCTATCGTCAGCCTGCATCCATCAATGAATCATGTCGGCAATAATAATCATTCATGATAACATCTAATCATATGTGCATGTTTTACATCAATAATGTTCAAACCCAACAGTCCTCTCCCTGACTCGATGTAAAGTCCAAGGGGTTTCATCGATGCCTTTTCATCCTCAATGTCCAAAGTCCTACACACTCAGGAGAACCCAGTCAATAGCACCTATCTTTGTAAATACAACATAATAACGTATCATCAAGTCCGTCATATCTCATAATCATAATCAAAACAACCAATAGTATAATATCTCGGATCACTTGCAAGCAAGTGTCCTCAAAGAATAAGTTCTCTCAGTGCGCACAAGAGAGGGATGTTACACTCTCTCTCTCTCTCTGTAAACCCATTTCTCCCCCCCTTCTCTCCCCACTCTCTCTCTCTCTCTCTCTCTCTCTCTCTCTCACCCACATCTAACAATATCTCCCTATATCCCTCTTTCCCTCTCCCTCTCTACCCCACTCTTCCCCCACTCTCTCTGTTAAGGTTTAAGCTATGATTATGTTTCTTTTAAATTTACCATATAAGCATAGCATATATAGGATCACTAAGTAATACACAATCACAAGAGACACATCATTTATCCTGGAAAAACCTCATGGGGGAGAAAACCTAGCAAAAAATTCCTTAATATAGATAGCCAATACAATGCCAAGAGAATAAACCAAACAATACAAAAAGTCCTCTCCTAAGTAGTGCGCCTCTCTCTCTCTCTTCTTCTCCAGCTGTAGCTCCAAACTTGCGCTCTGATGATCAAGTGAGTGAGTGAAAAATTGAGGTGCTAGCCTCTCTTATTTACACAATCTGGCAGGCGTTGAACTGAGGTGTCTTTTCATTGGTAGGGCTGACTTCTCATTCTGGATGGTCATAACCACTTTAATATATTTTGGGGATGACTTCTCATTTAGCATATTACAATTAGGGTTTGACCAATCTGCAAAATGGGATTTGGTCATTTACAATACGTGACATGATCAATCCACAAAAGGGTATTGATCTAATGAATAATACATCAGTAATAAATAGAATACTCTTTGTAGTTACAATATTTCAAGACTCCCCCTTAACAAGAAGGGTATTCTACAACGACATTAGACGAGAGAGAGGGAAACATCATCAACAACATATTGGAACACTGACTGGAATATCTATAAATCATCGAAAGTTTTTCTCATCATCAATGTCATCATTCACAACAAGGAGCTGGAATGGCATCATCATCCTCATAAACATGAGGCTAAGGTAACATCGTCATCATCTTCAACATGAGGCTAAAGTAACATCATCATCTTCGGCATGAAAGATGAAATAACATTATCATCATCATCTTCAGCATGAGAATAAAGTAACTCCATCATCTTCAGCATGAAAGATAAAATAACATCATCATCATCATCATATTTAGCAAGAAGCTGAAGTGGCATTATCATAATCATCATCTTTAGCAAGAAGCTGAAGTGGCATCATCATCATCATCTTCAACAAGAATCTAAAGTGGCATAATCACCATCATCTTTAGCAAGAAGTTGAAGTGGCATCATCAACATCTGCATCAACATGGATTAGTATAACACTAATACATCATCATCATAAATAACAACACAAGGCTGATACAACATCATCAACAACAATATCACATCACAAAGGTTGGAGCATTATCAACATCAACACTAGGTTGAGAGTCTTCAACACGAGGTTGGTATCACAACATCATCAACATGAAGCTGGCACCACAGTATGAGACTGGAAACACATCATCACAACACGAAGATGGCAACATCATCACAACATGAGGCTGGAAAATCATCACAGCATGAGGCTGGAACATCATCACATCATGAGGTTGGAATTTCATCATCACGAGGTTGGCATCACAACAATTAAGATGGAATATCATCAACATGAAGCTAGTATCACAACACAAGGATGGCAACAACATTTTGTGGTACTCTGACAGTCCTTAAGGAGCTTCCCAGGAATCATAAGATTCCCTAGGATATAAAATCCTAATGGAGCTACCATGTGGTACTCTGACAGACCGTCCTTACTATACCTTCGAGATCTATCCATGAATCATAAGATTCCCTAGGATTATAAAAATCCTAACGGAGATACCACTATTGATCATGATACCATAGTATCATCAACACTACTCCCCCTTTCGAGGGAGGTCCTTTCGGACTATACCAAGATTGTCTCGAAAGTGCTCAAACTTTACACGAGACAAAGGCTTGGTCAACACATAGACAACCTGTTCATCCGTGCTAACATACTAGATATTTTATGGATCCTCTCTGCACCATATCACGGATGTAATGATATCGAATATCTATGTGATTCATCCCATTATGGAACACAACATCTTTATACAACTCTGGTTATCACATAGGATCACGATGGCTTCCATCTTCAGATCAAATAGATATATCAACAACATATGAAGCCATACGACTACACAACTGGTGGAACATGCAACAATTTATTCTACTTCTATCGTGCTCGGAGTAGTGCTAAATAGCTTCCTACTCTGCCATGAGATCATGGCTGACCTAAGACTAAAACAACATCCTGAAGTGCTCTTTCTATCATAAAAAATTCCAGTTCAATCTGAATCAGTGTAACCACTCAGTCTGAAGTCATGATCTCTAGTATAGTAGAGACCAAAATCCAATGTACCCTTAAGGTATCTCATCATATTTTTTGCAGTAATAATGTGAACACGTCTGGGTTCTACTAGATACTGACTCAAGGCAAAACATATATCTAGCATGGTATTCGTCAGATACATCACTGAACCAATAATTTGTCTGTACAAAGTAGCATCAACCAATTTTGACGAGGTATATAGCAGGAGCTTCAACTTTGTTTCCATGGGTGTGTACATGGATTTTCATGTCAACATGTCAAACCCCTTCATTTTAATTGCATACTTCCCTTGGTTAAGGAAAACATTCTTTGTGCTCTGCCAAAATTCAAGACCTAAGAGATAAGCATTTAGGTCTTCCATCAAGCTCTATAGCGAGCTTCTTCTGCAATCTATGATGAGATTTTCTTCATCTTGTCAAGAATGCATCATCTACATATAGTAGTAACATCACTGGATCATCATTCATAACCTTCAGATAAAGGTTAGAATCAACTTTACTCTTGGTAAATCCCAAGCTCTTCATGAAATTGTAAATTCTGCCATATCAAGCTCTAGGAGCTTGCTTCAACACATACATATCCTTCTTCAACTGGAAGACATGAGTATTTCTATATTCAATATTCAAATAAATTTTTCTCATTATATTGTACCAATCTGATACACTTTCTTAGCTGCAACTCAATATACACAATCATGTGCTAGCTCTATGTGCTTTCTGCAAAAAGCTATCTATCTCACTATCTGGGAGTATTTCCTCTCCTCTTTCTGTAATTGTTCCTTCTGGAACTGGGACTCTGCACCTCCACCTTCTCTAAGGCTGAGAATGATTGCTCCATTCTCACTGTGACTGCTGAAATCTAGGAGTAATTCCTCTACTCTATCATGGAAACAACTTCATCTGAAACTAGGAGTGGCTCAATACCTGATACTGAAGATAGCTCTTCTTCTTTCATGGAGTTAATGCTATCTTTTATCACAGTCATGTTTCCATGACCCAACTAATGTACTGCACCAACTTCCACTCAATTTTAAATATGGGGATTTCTCCCCCTGCATCTCATACTATATATGAATCATGGTTGTTCTGGTTGTCTTCGTAAATACTGGAACTATTTCTTTAATAAGTGTCTCGTCATAGTCTTCTCCCTTTTGTTGGGAGAATCCTCTGGACACACATCAGGCTTTGTACATCTTCAACATGATTGATCTGTATAGATCAATTTTGGAAGTCAATACTGACTTCTCTTCTAGTCTCACAGAAGAATCCATATCCTAGTCTTTCTGACTGTCTTCCTTCTTTGCCACTGAAACAAGTGAATCTTCCAGGAGATTTCATATCTCCTAGGAGTCTCTGAAGTTATGATCTAGTCTTCACATGACATCTGTCTTCTAGTCCTAGAAGTTGTCTCTTCATCTGATCCTTTTTTAGATCACTCTTACTCTCGATTTATTCTGAGTCTACAAGGACTTCATCATCTCTTATGAGGTATACTTGGTGTTGAATACCACGTCTAACTATGAAAGACTGAGTCAGGCTTCAAACAAGTTCTTCTTCCCGTCAAGGTGGCTCAATTAACATTTGAACAATTACGCTGTGAGATCTTGATCTAATGTTCGGTCATATTTGGAGCCTTCTGCTCCTTACAATTAATCTTCATATGAGATACTCTAAATCTCAAAAGATATCTTATTCTTCATCTTCTTTGGTACATGAGTGTATGTGGTCATGTACATAGTCTTGTTCATGTCTCATATAATATGTTACCTTTAACAAACTTCACTATAGATTCCTCAGGGTTATCATCTGTGACCTAAAACAAGGTCAACAAAACAATAAGAAAGAATAATATTGTTTTGATAATAGTATATAAAACGATAGCATGAGTAATCATCAAAATATATCTTTTAGAGATATCACTTGTGACTTGTCTAAAACAAGGATCAAAAGTCGAGAATACAATACGAAATGAATCAACACTCTTCTAGTGATGTGATTACACATTTATCCAAGGTAACTTGGAATCAACACAAGAATTTTCTCCTAGAGGAGATGTTAGTTGTATCTGGTAAATGATTACATTAATCATTTATCTCAATATATTCACATGCTACCAAGCATAATACTTTTCGAAGACTGTTACCTCAACTATAGTGTTTACTTGTAAAGGGGTGGTTATCAACTTTGTCATGTGAAACTTTGAATCTTTTCAACTTAATTAATCAAACCTAGAACCTGGAGTTTTGTCCTCAAGAATGAGTGTGTTTTTCTTTTCTTCCAAGTCTCCTTCACTCAATATGACAAGTGATTTATTCAACCTATCTTTTGTACTAGGACAATATGCTCTCTTGACAGAAGGTTGGGTTAGAGAATAAAATCTATGATCTCTACTTTAATCCATCTAATATTTTGACCAAAGGTTAGTATGATGGTCATNATCACAAGAGACACATCATTTATCCTGGGAAAACCTCATGGGGGAGAAAACCCAGCAAAAAATTCCTTAATATAGATAGCCAATACAATGCCAAGAGAATAAACCAAACAATACAAAAAGTCCTCTCCTAAGTAGTGCGCCTCTCTCTCTCTCTTCTTCTCCAGCTGCAGCTCCAAACTTGCGCTCTGATGATCAAGTGAGTGAGTGAAAAATTGAGGCGCTAGCCTCTCTTATTTACACAATCTGGCAGGCGTTGAACTGAGGTGTCTTTTCATTGGTAGGGCCGACTTCTCATTCTGGATGGTCATAACCACTTTAATATATTTTGGGGATGACTTCTCATTTAGCATATTACAATTAGGGTTTGACCAATCTGCAAAATGGGATTTGGTCATTTACAATACGTGACATGATCAATCCACAAAAGGGTATTGATCTAATGAATAATACATCAGTAATAAATAGAATACTCTTTGTAGTTACAATATTTCAAGACTCCCCCTTAACAAGAAGGGTATTCTACAACGACATTAGACGAGAGAGAGGGAAACATCATCAACAACATATTGGAACACTGACTGGCATATCTATAAATCATCGAAATTTTTTCTCATCATCAATGTCATCATTCACAACAAGGAGCTGGAATGGCATCATCATCCTCATAAACATGAGGCTAAGGTAACATCGTCATCATCTTCAACGTGAGGCTAAAGTAACATCATCATCTTCGACATGAAAGATGAAATAACATCATCATCATCATCTTCAGCATGAGAATAAAGTAACTCCATCATCTTCAGCATGAAAGATAAAATAACATCATCATCATCATCATCTTTAGCAAGAAGCTAAAGTGGCATTATCATCATCATCATCTTTAGCAAGAAGCTGAAGTGGCATCATCATCATCATCTTCAACAAGAAGCTAAAGTGGCATCATCACCATCATCTTTAGCAAGAAGTTGAAGTGGCATCATCAACATCTGCATCAACATGGATTAGTATAACACTAATACATCATCATCATAAATAACAACACAAGGCTGATACAACATCATCAACAACAATATCACATCACAAAGGTTGGAGCATTATCAACATCAACACTAGGTTGAGAGTCTTCAACACGAGGTTGGTATCACAACATCATCAACATGAAGCTGGCACCACAGTATGAGACTGGAAACACATCATCACAACACGAAGATGGCAACATCATCACAACATGAGGCTGGAAAATCATCACAGCATGAGGCTGGAACATCATCACATCATGAGGTTGGAATTTCATCATCACGAGGTTGGCATCACAACAATTAAGATGGAATATCATCAACATGAAGCTAGTATCACAACACAAGGATGGCAACAACATTTTGTGGTACTCTGACAGTCCTTAAGGAGCTTCCCAGGAATCATAAGATTCCCTAGGATATAAAATCCTAATGGAGCTACCATGTGGTACTCTGACAGACCGTCCTTACTATACCTTCGAGATCTATCCATGAATCATAAGATTCCCTAGGATTATAAAAATCCTAACGGAGATACCACTATTGATCATGATACCATAGTATCATCAACACTACTCCCCCTTTCGAGGGAGGTCCTTTCGGACTATACCAAGATTGTCTCGAAAGTGCTCAAACTTTACACGAGACAAAGGCTTGGTCAACACATAGACAACCTGTTCATCCGTGCTAACATACTAGATATTTTATGGATCCTCTCTGCACCATATCACGGATGTAATGATATCGAATATCTATGTGATTCATCCCATTATGGAACACAACATCTTTATACAACTCTGGTTATCACATAGGATCACGATGGCTTCCATCTTCAGATCAAATAGATATATCAACAACATATGAAGCCATACGACTACACAACTGGTGGAACATGCAACAATTTATTCTACTTCTATCGTGCTCGGAGTAGTGCTAAATAGCTTCCTACTCTGCCATGAGATCATGGCTGACCTAAGACTAAAACAACATCCTGAAGTGCTCTTTCTATCATAAAAAATTCCAGTTCAATCTGAATCAGTGTAACCACTCAGTCTGAAGTCATGATCTCTAGTATAGTAGAGACCAAAATCCAATGTACCCTTAAGGTATCTCATCATATTTTTTGCAGTAATAATGTGAACACGTCTGGGTTCTACTAGATACTGACTCAAGGCAAAACATATATCTAGCATGGTATTCGTCAGATACATCACTGAACCAATAATTTGTCTGTACAAAGTAGCATCAACCAATTTTGACGAGGTATATAGCAGGAGCTTCAACTTTGTTTCCATGGGTGTGTACATGGATTTTCATGTCAACATGTCAAACCCCTTCATTTTAATTGCATACTTCCCTTGGTTAAGGAAAACATTCTTTGTGCTCTGCCAAAATTCAAGACCTAAGAGATAAGCATTTAGGTCTTCCATCAAGCTCTATAGCGAGCTTCTTCTGCAATCTATGATGAGATTTTCTTCATCTTGTCAAGAATGCATCATCTACATATAGTAGTAACATCACTGGATCATCATTCATAACCTTCAGATAAAGGTTAGAATCAACTTTACTCTTGGTAAATCCCAAGCTCTTCATGAAATTGTAAATTCTGCCATATCAAGCTCTAGGAGCTTGCTTCAACACATACATATCCTTCTTCAACTGGAAGACATGAGTATTTCTATATTCAATATTCAAATAAATTTTTCTCATTATATTGTACCAATCTGATACACTTTCTTAGCTGCAACTCAATATACACAATCATGTGCTAGCTCTATGTGCTTTCTGCAAAAAGCTATCTATCTCACTATCTGGGAGTATTTCCTCTCCTCTTTCTGTAATTGTTCCTTCTGGAACTGGGACTCTGCACCTCCACCTTCTCTAAGGCTGAGAATGATTGCTCCATTCTCACTGTGACTGCTGAAATCTAGGAGTAATTCCTCTACTCTATCATGGAAACAACTTCATCTGAAACTAGGAGTGGCTCAATACCTGATACTGAAGATAGCTCTTCTTCTTTCATGGAGTTAATGCTATCTTTTATCACAGTCATGTTTCCATGACCCAACTAATGTACTGCACCAACTTCCACTCAATTTTAAATATGGGGATTTCTCCCCCTGCATCTCATACTATATATGAATCATGGTTGTTCTGGTTGTCTTCGTAAATACTGGAACTATTTCTTTAATAAGTGTCTCGTCATAGTCTTCTCCCTTTTGTTGGGAGAATCCTCTGGACACACATCAGGCTTTGTACATCTTCAACATGATTGATCTGTATAGATCAATTTTGGAAGTCAATACTGACTTCTCTTCTAGTCTCACAGAAGAATCCATATCCTAGTCTTTCTGACTGTCTTCCTTCTTTGCCACTGAAACAAGTGAATCTTCCAGGAGATTTCATATCTCCTAGGAGTCTCTGAAGTTATGATCTAGTCTTCACATGACATCTGTCTTCTAGTCCTAGAAGTTGTCTCTTCATCTGATCCTTTTTTAGATCACTCTTACTCTCGATTTATTCTGAGTCTACAAGGACTTCATCATCTCTTATGAGGTATACTTGGTGTTGAATACCACGTCTAACTATGAAAGACTGAGTCAGGCTTCAAACAAGTTCTTCTTCCCGTCAAGGTGGCTCAATTAACATTTGAACAATTACGCTGTGAGATCTTGATCTAATGTTCGGTCATATTTGGAGCCTTCTGCTCCTTACAATTAATCTTCATATGAGATACTCTAAATCTCAAAAGATATCTTATTCTTCATCTTCTTTGGTACATGAGTGTATGTGGTCATGTACATAGTCTTGTTCATGTCTCATATAATATGTTACCTTTAACAAACTTCACTATAGATTCCTCAGGGTTATCATCTGTGACCTAAAACAAGGTCAACAAAACAATAAGAAAGAATAATATTGTTTTGATAATAGTATATAAAACGATAGCATGAGTAATCATCAAAATATATCTTTTAGAGATATCACTTGTGACTTGTCTAAAACAAGGATCAAAAGTCGAGAATACAATACGAAATGAATCAACACTCTTCTAGTGATGTGATTACACATTTATCCAAGGTAACTTGGAATCAACACAAGAATTTTCTCCTAGAGGAGATGTTAGTTGTATCTGGTAAATGATTACATTAATCATTTATCTCAATATATTCACATGCTACCAAGCATAATACTTTTCGAAGACTGTTACCTCAACTATAGTGTTTACTTGTAAAGGGGTGGTTATCAACTTTGTCATGTGAAACTTTGAATCTTTTCAACTTAATTAATCAAACCTAGAACCTGGAGTTTTGTCCTCAAGAATGAGTGTGTTTTTCTTTTCTTCCAAGTCTCCTTCACTCAATATGACAAGTGATTTATTCAACCTATCTTTTGTACTAGGACAATATGCTCTCTTGACAGAAGGTTGGGTTAGAGAATAAAATCTATGATCTCTACTTTAATCCATCTAATATTTTGACCAAAGGTTAGTATGATGGTCATATCTTCAACATGAAACACTGATCAAAATAATGTCATAAAAAATAGATGCATATCATAATAATCAAACTTGAGTTGCATTATTCTTCTGAATGTCTTGGATCTTGAGATCCTTCTGGATCTAGGGCAAGAGATCCCTTTTCCTGCAAATACCCTTTAAATCTTAATCATTTAAACATGTGTGTGTACATACCTCTAATGGCATTTGCAGGTAGTGGCACCATCTGGTAGCAGTGATAATGATCACCAACTCTTAAAAACTTCAAGGGTGACTGCAACTGGTACTACGGCTGATACTTCAACTAATACTGCAACTACAATTGATACTGCAACTAATTCTGAGACTGCAACTACAACTGCAACTTAGGGTTTTATGAGGAAACCCTAATTTTTCAAACTTCAAATTTTGAAATTCTGATTCAGGGGATAGATGCATTGAGCTGAGGCGAGTAAGTTGGTGTAGTCAGATATATGAAAATCCAATTTTTACCCCCTCAAACTTGATCAGTGGATTTTTGGACCGATGCTTCTGGTTTTCTAGTGCTCTTGGCTTTTTGGTACTTCTGGTACTCTGGTACTTCTAGTTGTCTGGTACTTCTGGTACTTTGTGAAGACTAGGGTTTCACTTTTCGAGAGATATACCCACTGAAAAGGTGCGTTGAAGGTGCCAAAGAGTTCCTTGGGCTAGGGCACACTTTTCTATATGACTTTAAGGCTGAAAACCTTCTTCAATAAAAATCCCTAATTTTCATGTACGACAACAGTGACGTTTTTCTTCTTCTTGTGAAAGATACTCTCTTCAGCTTAGCTCTAATACCATGTTAAGGTTTAAGCTATGATTAGGTTTCTTTTAAATTTACTAGATAACCATAACATAGATAGGATCACTGATAAATACACAATCACAAGAGACACATCATTTATCCTGGGAAACCCTCATGGGGGANATCACCATCATCTTTAGCAAGAAGTTGAAGTGGCATCATCAACATCTGCATCAACATGGATTAGTATAACACTAATACATCATCATCATAAATAACAACACAAGGCTGATACAACATCATCAACAACAATATCACATCACAAAGGTTGGAGCATTATCAACATCAACACTAGGTTGAGAGTCTTCAACACGAGGTTGGTATCACAACATCATCAACATGAAGCTGGCACCACAGTATGAGACTGGAAACACATCATCACAACACGAAGATGGCAACATCATCACAACATGAGGCTGGAAAATCATCACAGCATGAGGCTGGAACATCATCACATCATGAGGTTGGAATTTCATCATCACGAGGTTGGCATCACAACAATTAAGATGGAATATCATCAACATGAAGCTAGTATCACAACACAAGGATGGCAACAACATTTTGTGGTACTCTGACAGTCCTTAAGGAGCTTCCCAGGAATCATAAGATTCCCTAGGATATAAAATCCTAATGGAGCTACCATGTGGTACTCTGACAGACCGTCCTTACTATACCTTCGAGATCTATCCATGAATCATAAGATTCCCTAGGATTATAAAAATCCTAACGGAGATACCACTATTGATCATGATACCATAGTATCATCAACACTACTCCCCCTTTCGAGGGAGGTCCTTTCGGACTATACCAAGATTGTCTCGAAAGTGCTCAAACTTTACACGAGACAAAGGCTTGGTCAACACATAGACAACCTGTTCATCCGTGCTAACATACTAGATATTTTATGGATCCTCTCTGCACCATATCACGGATGTAATGATATCGAATATCTATGTGATTCATCCCATTATGGAACACAACATCTTTATACAACTCTGGTTATCACATAGGATCACGATGGCTTCCATCTTCAGATCAAATAGATATATCAACAACATATGAAGCCATACGACTACACAACTGGTGGAACATGCAACAATTTATTCTACTTCTATCGTGCTCGGAGTAGTGCTAAATAGCTTCCTACTCTGCCATGAGATCATGGCTGACCTAAGACTAAAACAACATCCTGAAGTGCTCTTTCTATCATAAAAAATTCCAGTTCAATCTGAATCAGTGTAACCACTCAGTCTGAAGTCATGATCTCTAGTATAGTAGAGACCAAAATCCAATGTACCCTTAAGGTATCTCATCATATTTTTTGCAGTAATAATGTGAACACGTCTGGGTTCTACTAGATACTGACTCAAGGCAAAACATATATCTAGCATGGTATTCGTCAGATACATCACTGAACCAATAATTTGTCTGTACAAAGTAGCATCAACCAATTTTGACGAGGTATATAGCAGGAGCTTCAACTTTGTTTCCATGGGTGTGTACATGGATTTTCATGTCAACATGTCAAACCCCTTCATTTTAATTGCATACTTCCCTTGGTTAAGGAAAACATTCTTTGTGCTCTGCCAAAATTCAAGACCTAAGAGATAAGCATTTAGGTCTTCCATCAAGCTCTATAGCGAGCTTCTTCTGCAATCTATGATGAGATTTTCTTCATCTTGTCAAGAATGCATCATCTACATATAGTAGTAACATCACTGGATCATCATTCATAACCTTCAGATAAAGGTTAGAATCAACTTTACTCTTGGTAAATCCCAAGCTCTTCATGAAATTGTAAATTCTGCCATATCAAGCTCTAGGAGCTTGCTTCAACACATACATATCCTTCTTCAACTGGAAGACATGAGTATTTCTATATTCAATATTCAAATAAATTTTTCTCATTATATTGTACCAATCTGATACACTTTCTTAGCTGCAACTCAATATACACAATCATGTGCTAGCTCTATGTGCTTTCTGCAAAAAGCTATCTATCTCACTATCTGGGAGTATTTCCTCTCCTCTTTCTGTAATTGTTCCTTCTGGAACTGGGACTCTGCACCTCCACCTTCTCTAAGGCTGAGAATGATTGCTCCATTCTCACTGTGACTGCTGAAATCTAGGAGTAATTCCTCTACTCTATCATGGAAACAACTTCATCTGAAACTAGGAGTGGCTCAATACCTGATACTGAAGATAGCTCTTCTTCTTTCATGGAGTTAATGCTATCTTTTATCACAGTCATGTTTCCATGACCCAACTAATGTACTGCACCAACTTCCACTCAATTTTAAATATGGGGATTTCTCCCCCTGCATCTCATACTATATATGAATCATGGTTGTTCTGGTTGTCTTCGTAAATACTGGAACTATTTCTTTAATAAGTGTCTCGTCATAGTCTTCTCCCTTTTGTTGGGAGAATCCTCTGGACACACATCAGGCTTTGTACATCTTCAACATGATTGATCTGTATAGATCAATTTTGGAAGTCAATACTGACTTCTCTTCTAGTCTCACAGAAGAATCCATATCCTAGTCTTTCTGACTGTCTTCCTTCTTTGCCACTGAAACAAGTGAATCTTCCAGGAGATTTCATATCTCCTAGGAGTCTCTGAAGTTATGATCTAGTCTTCACATGACATCTGTCTTCTAGTCCTAGAAGTTGTCTCTTCATCTGATCCTTTTTTAGATCACTCTTACTCTCGATTTATTCTGAGTCTACAAGGACTTCATCATCTCTTATGAGGTATACTTGGTGTTGAATACCACGTCTAACTATGAAAGACTGAGTCAGGCTTCAAACAAGTTCTTCTTCCCGTCAAGGTGGCTCAATTAACATTTGAACAATTACGCTGTGAGATCTTGATCTAATGTTCGGTCATATTTGGAGCCTTCTGCTCCTTACAATTAATCTTCATATGAGATACTCTAAATCTCAAAAGATATCTTATTCTTCATCTTCTTTGGTACATGAGTGTATGTGGTCATGTACATAGTCTTGTTCATGTCTCATATAATATGTTACCTTTAACAAACTTCACTATAGATTCCTCAGGGTTATCATCTGTGACCTAAAACAAGGTCAACAAAACAATAAGAAAGAATAATATTGTTTTGATAATAGTATATAAAACGATAGCATGAGTAATCATCAAAATATATCTTTTAGAGATATCACTTGTGACTTGTCTAAAACAAGGATCAAAAGTCGAGAATACAATACGAAATGAATCAACACTCTTCTAGTGATGTGATTACACATTTATCCAAGGTAACTTGGAATCAACACAAGAATTTTCTCCTAGAGGAGATGTTAGTTGTATCTGGTAAATGATTACATTAATCATTTATCTCAATATATTCACATGCTACCAAGCATAATACTTTTCGAAGACTGTTACCTCAACTATAGTGTTTACTTGTAAAGGGGTGGTTATCAACTTTGTCATGTGAAACTTTGAATCTTTTCAACTTAATTAATCAAACCTAGAACCTGGAGTTTTGTCCTCAAGAATGAGTGTGTTTTTCTTTTCTTCCAAGTCTCCTTCACTCAATATGACAAGTGATTTATTCAACCTATCTTTTGTACTAGGACAATATGCTCTCTTGACAGAAGGTTGGGTTAGAGAATAAAATCTATGATCTCTACTTTAATCCATCTAATATTTTGACCAAAGGTTAGTATGATGGTCATATCTTCAACATGAAACACTGATCAAAATAATGTCATAACAAATATATGCATATCAGAATAATCAAACTTGAGTTGCATTATTCTTCTGAATGTCTTGGATCTTGAGATCCTTCTGGATCTAGGGCAAGAGATCCCTTTTCCTGCAAATACCCTTTAAATCTTAATCGTTTAAACATGTGTGTGTACATACCTCTAATGGCATTTGCAGGTAGTGGCACCATCTGGTAGCCGTGATAATGATCACCAACTCTTAAAAACTTCAAGGGTGACTGCAACTGGTACTACGGCTGATACTTCAACTAATACTGCAACTACAATTGATACTACAACTAATTTTGAGACTGCAACTACAACTGCAACTTAGGGTTTTATGAGGAAACCCTAATTTTTCAAACTTCAAATTTTGAAATTTTGATTCAGGGGATAGATGCATTGAGCTGAGGCGAGCAAGTTGGTGTAGTCAGATATATGAAAATCCAAGTTTTACCCTCTCAAACTTGATCAGTGGATTTTTGGACTGGTGCTTCTGGTTTTCTAGTGCTCTTGGCTTTTTGGTACTTCTGGTACTCTGGTACTTCTAGTTGTCTGGTACTTCTGGTACTTTGTGAAGACTAGGGTTTCACTTTTCGAGAGATATACCCACTGAAAAGGTGCGTTGAAGGTGCCAAAGAGTTCCTTGGGCTAGGGCACACTTTTCTATATGACTTTAAGGCTGAAAACCTTCTTCAATAAAAATCCCTAATTTTCATGTACGACAACAGTGACGTTTTTCTTCTTCTTGTGAAAGATACTCTCTTCAGCTTAGCTCTAATACCATGTTAAGGTTTAAGCTATGATTAGGTTTCTTTTAAATTTACTAGATAACCATAACATAGATAGGATCACTGATAAATACACAATCACAAGAGACACATCATTTATCCTGGGAAACCCTCATGGGGGAGAAAACCCATCAAAACATTCCTTAATATAGATATCCAATACAATGCCAAGAGAATAAACCAAACAATACAGAAAGTCCTCTCCCAAGTAGTGCACATCTCTCTCTCTCTTCTTCTCCAACTGTAGCTCCAAACTTGTGCTCTGATGATCAATTGAGTGAGTGAACAAATGAGGCACTAGCCTCTCTTATTTATACAAACTGGCAGGCGCTGAATTGAGGTGTCTTTTCACTGGTAGGGCCGACTTCTCATTCTGGGTGGTTATAACCACTTTAATATACTTTGGGGCCGACTTCTCATTTAGCCTATTACAATTAGGGTTTGACCAATCCATAAAAGGGGATTTGGTCATTTACAATACCTGACATGATCAATCCAAAAAAGGGGATTGATCTAATGAATAATATATCAATAATAAATAGAATACTCTTTGCAGTTACAATATTCAACACTCTCCCCCCCTCCATATCTCTCCCCCTCTTTATGCCCCCCGCTCTCTCTCATGCGAGAGAGAGAGAGAGAGAGAGAGAGAGTGGGGAGATAGTGTGGAAGAGAGAGGGGGGGAGGAGATTAGGGGAGAGAGAAAGACTAAAAGTGAGAGAGTGAGAAAGTATGCAAGAGAGAGAGAGAGGCTCTTTGGGGGAGAGAGTGAATGGGAGACAAAGACATTGGTGGGAGAGAGAGATAGAGGGAGAGAGGGAGAGAGGGAGGGAGGGTAAGATATAGAGAGAGAGTAATATATTGAGAGAGAGGGATGGGGGAAGAGAGAGAGAGAGAGAGAGAGAGAGAGAGAGAGAGAGGAAAATAGAGACATGAAGTGAGTAATAGGTAGAGAATGAGAGGGTGTGGAGGCACAAATGCAATGAAATCTTAATACAATTTTTGGGAGTGTCTGATTTGATTATAAATATTATGAGATTTTATTGTGAATACGATGATATGGGAGATAGTGGTGGAGAGAGGGATACAATAGGAGAGAGGGAGGGAGAGAGATGAAGGTTAGAGAGAGAGAGTGGAGGCACAAATGTGATGGAATCGTAATGCAATTTTTTTGAGTGTCATGTTTGATTATGAATACTATGAGATTTTATTATGAATAATATGAGGGGGGGGTAGTGGGAGAGAGAGAGAGAGAGAGGGTGAGTGGGGGAGAGGGGAAGAATTTTAGAGGAGGCCTTATTTACCCTTGGGCTCCTACTTCTACTCAACCACTAGTGCCCTCTATTCCTAGGAAACTTCCTCCACTTGGTCCCTAGCCCCATATAACCCTAGGCCCCCACCTATACTTGACCCTTAACCCCTTCCACACCCAAGCCTATACCTATACCTAACCTATACCTCTTCTTGGGGCACCCACAACCCATACACCTTCATCCTAGTGCTCTAAGAATTGCCTTATGCCTCAAATCAATTTCAATCCTAAGCCCCTAGGTCCTAATTGTCCCCAAGCCCCTCCACACCTTTATTACTAAAGTTACATGGGTCATATATTTTTTTCCCGTTGCATTAAGAGCGTTCATGCACTCTTGTGAGCATAAATAAATGAGTTTGGGCATTGTGATTGCCTCATATTATGTCCAATAGGTGTGTTCACACATTCCAGGAATGTGTGCGTGCTCATGTGGACACTGTATAATTCAGGAGAGAACAATGTTCATCCTCTTTCTCTCCCAAAAACACAACACCATCCTGACATATTCACGCAAAAACAACAACAAGTAAGTTTTGTGTTTTTTAGTGTCATTGGAAAGAATTTTTTTTTCTTGTTGTGTAATTGGTAGGAAAATTTGTGTAATTGGAAAACAATTTTCATTTTGTGTATTTGGAAGGAACATTGTGTATTTTTGTATAATTGGAAGGCAAGTTTTGGAAGGCAAATTTGGTCTTTTGGTGTAGTTGGAAGGAATTTTGTGTCTTGTATAATTGGAAGGGAACTTTTGGAAGGCACTTTTGGTCTTTTGGTGTACTTGGAAGGAATTTCTTGTCTTGTTGTATAATTGGAAGGGAACTTTTGGTCTTTTGGTGTACTTGGAAGGAATGTCTTGTCTTGTTGTATATTTAGAAGACAACTTTTGCAAGGAACATTTGGTCATTTGGTGTACTTGTAAGGAATTTCTTGTCTTGTTGTATAATTATAAGGGAATGTTTGGTCTTTTTCTATACTTGGAAGACACTTCTTGTCTTTTTGTATAATTGGAAGACACTTTTGGTCTTTTGGTGTACTTGGAAGGCATTTCTCGTCTTGTTGTATAATTGGAAAGTAAGTTTTGGAAGGCAGTTTTGGTCATTTGGTGTACTTGGAAGGAATTTGTTTTCTTGTTGTATAACTAGAAAGTAACTTTTGGAAGGCATTTCCTGTCTTGTTGTATAATTGGAAAGTAAATTTTGGAAGGAAATTTTGGTCTTTTGTTGTAATTGGAAGACATTTCTTGTCTTGTTGTATAATGTAACGTACCCAACGACCAAGGCCAGGCCATGCTATTTCAAAAAAACACTTCTTGAACTGATTTCAAATTCAGATAACATTTAGCTAGTAAAGAAGCATGAAAGACTCACATGCAATCATCAATATTCATGCTACAACATAAAGGAATGTTTAAACATGCCATGCATAGAAATAACCAGCAATCATGCATATTATAAATATGAATCTCATATATAATAATTAATACACAACGGAAATGAATATACCAACATAGAAACACATGACATAGAAAACACTTATCTTAAAGATAACAATGACCAACTAGTTGTAGACCAAGGATCTTCCACCCAACCATAGACATTATTTTTCCAAATCTCAACAACAAGTCACCACCGATCCAAGGATATGAATCCACAAGGATTAGTTTCAAGGCTACACTCGACTTCCAAAACTAGTAAGCACTCAATATCTCACAGGTTTCTTTACACAAAACAATCAAAAGTACACCATCTCTCTTCTCTCGATCTTGTACCACCCAAAGATAATGAACCCCCTTCACTAACCTGYAGTTCCTTAGGTTGTCCACTTRTTTCTAGGGATGCAGTGCATMTGGTCAAGAATMTCCATGCCGAGACTCTCATGATTCATAGTTGTGAATAAAATTTAGTACATTCCAATTCATCTCAATCATACAAGCATTAATYCAAGGATGGCATACACCATCGATCACTACATCCATCCAACAATGTCTCCTTTCCMAACCATTCAATTTTCCTTCCCAAKCCAAGATCAAGAATGAATGAGGAATAATGAATGAGAAGCAATAAATGAAGAACRAAAATGAAGAGTGAATGGAGAAGAAGTCTCAAACATCCCACAMGAGGTGTTTATATAATTACATGAAATCAAGAACCACATGGCCTTCCCCCCAAGAAGCTCATGTAACCAATTTTCTTAATTATAACCAATAAGGGTAAAWAATATAATAAAAATACTTATCCCCTTTAGCCCCCTCTCTCGTGGAATCAYARCCCACTATGACTCTTTCCTTGTTTATATTGCAACCAACGATGTATTTTATTATTTTCAATGTTCARAGTATTACATTTATTAGGCACTTTGACCTCTTGTAATTGTTTAGGTACTCTGGCATTTCATCAAATAAAAAAAATACATTATTAATATGGGGAATAAAAACTGGGGTATTATATTCCCCTCCCCCTTATTTTGGCATTGTCCTCAGTGCATATACAAAACATAGATCAAAATTTCAAAATTATTCAAAAAGGCGTGGGTACTCTGTCTACATGACATCTTCATGCTCCCAAGTAGAATATTCAAGACCAAAACAAATATACTAAATTTTTACCAGTTCTATGACTCGATTCCAGAGCATTTTGACTTTTTTGTCCAATATGTGCACCAGCTAGACCTAAAAGACTCCTTTTGGATCCACCTGAATCAAATTCCAATCAATAACATGGTTAGGATTATGTACATACTTTTTTATCAAAGAGACATGAAATATAGTATGCACATTCATGGAAGCAGGCAATTCAAGCATGTATGCAACCGGCCCTATTCTGTCCAATATCTCAAATGGACCAAATAATCTAGATGTTATCTTTGTACAACTTCCCAACTTCAATGAGCTCTTATGGGACTTCACTTTCAAAAGCACGTGCTCTCCCACTTTAAATTATTTATGTGTTCTTCTCTTATCTACTTAACTCTTCTATATATCTTGTGCTTCTTTCAAATTATGCTTAATTTTAACCATTTGGTCTTCCATATCCTTGAGGAATTTGGGCCCAAGTACTACTCTATCTATTGGGCTGTCCCAACTTACTGGAGTATTGCATTTTCTACCAAATAAGGCTTCAAATGGGATCATCTCCAATGATGCTTGATACCCATTATTATAGGAAAAATCAACCAGATGTAAGTAATCTTCCCACTTAGATGGCTTATCCATCACATATATTTTCAACATGTCTTCAATTACTTGGTTGACTCTTTCTTTATTCCCATATGATTGTGGATGGTATGCTCTACTAAAATTCAGATTTGTACCAAACCCTTTAAATAATCCTCTCCAAAAATTTGAAGTAAACTTTGTCTCTTTGTCTTAGACAACTTCTTTAGGTATCCCATGCAACCAAATAATTTCCCTCATATAAATTTCTGCAATATTAGTTGTTGTATGAGTCATTTTCACATGAAAAAAATGAGCATCCTTTTTCAATTTATCAAACACTACCATTATTGAATCAGGTTTCCTTGTTGTCTTGGGAAACTTAGTTATAAAATCAATGGATACCACTTCCCATTTCTTCTCTAGAATTGGTAATGGCTACAACAAACTCGTTGGCTGTCTATGCTCAACTTTCACTCTTTGACATTCCATACATATAACAATGTAATCGGAAACATCCTTCTTCATCCCTTGCCAAAATAATTGGCTTCTTACTGCTGCAATTGTTTTATGGTAACTAAGATGTCCGACATATGGAACATTATGCATTTATTTTAATACCAAATTCCTAAGTTCTTCGGAACTAGGAACATAAATTATATTAGCAATCCATCTTCCTTAATCTCATACTTTTTAATTTTTTGTTGTACATTTTTCTACTGTAAACTTTCTTTTACCTGTAGGTAATGATGGTATGTAACAACATATAAAATTCTTCTCTTCAAATTTGAATGATGCATACTAATGGTTTTAGCATGCATGAGATGTACTCTCATGTTGAGTGCATCAACAACTTTATTTTCCTTTCCTTTGATATGCTTGATGTCAAATTCATACTCATTTAAATATTCCAACC
The DNA here is from genome assembly GCA_000966675.3 of Picea glauca. Classification (NCBI taxonomy): domain Eukaryota; kingdom Viridiplantae; phylum Streptophyta; class Pinopsida; order Pinales; family Pinaceae; genus Picea; species Picea glauca. Next base: position 66,207 of record JZKD02S1756505.1, read on the forward strand.
ATCTTGTCTTCCTAGCATTCAAATTTGGATGTTCAAAAAGATATTTTTTGGACCACTATGGTCTATCCTTAATTCAAATATATTTCCTATGAGATAATGCCTCCACATATTCAATGCATGAACTATGGAAACAAGCTCCAAATAATGTGGGGCATAATTCCTTTCATGTTATTTAAGCTTCCTAGACTCATAACTGATGAAAAAACCATTTTGAGTGAGGACTCCACCAAGTCCTTCCTTGCATGTATCTGTACATACCAAAAAAATTTCATTCGGGTAAACAATATTTAAAATAGGTGCACTAGTAAGTAATTCACTTAACAAATTAAAGTTCTCTTCACACTCTATTGTCCATTCAATCTTAATTCCCTTATTTTGCAAAGAAGTGATGGGATGGGAAATATTACAAAACCCTGTTATAAACCTCTTGTAGTATCCAACTATTCCTATAAAAGATCTAATTTCTGAAACATTATTGGGTGTTGGACATGCCCTAATGGCTTCAATATTCTCTAGATCTATTGTTATACCTTCCTATGGAATAATGTGTCCCAAATAATGGATTTGTTCTTGGTAAAAAGAACACTTACCAATATTGGAATAAATTTGATGTTCCCTTAGCACTTGCAACACCAACCTCAAGTGATGTTCATGCTCTTCCTTGGACTTAGAATAAATAAGTATGTCATCGAAGAACACAATGACAAAGTTATCCAAATAATTTCATAATATTCCATTCTTTAAGAACATAAAGAAAGATGGTGGATTTATCAGTCCAAATGGCACTACTACAAATTCATAATTTCCTTACCTAGTTCTAAAGGTTGTCTTATTGATGTCTTCTTCCTTTATTCTCACCTGGTGGTATCTGGATCTCAAGTCTATCTTTGAAAATATGTTTTCTCCTCTTAGTTAATCAAAGAGGTCATCAATTCTGGGAAGAGGGTATTTTTTCTTCACAATGTCTTTATTCAGTTGTCTAATATCAACACAAAACCTCAATGTTCCATCCTTGTTTTTGACAAAGAGTAATGTTGTTGCCCAATGTGAAACACTTGGGCCTATGTACTCTTTCTTCAACAATTCTTCCATCTTCATTTTTAATTCTTTTAATTCAGGTATACTCATTTTGTAAGGTGTTTTTGATATTGAGGCATCTCTTGGTACTAAATCAATAGAGAAATCTATTTCTCTCTTTGGTGGAAATCTTGGTATGTCTTGGAATACATCTTCAAATTATTTCAATACTAAAAAATCTTCAAGGCTTGGTCCTTTAGTCTTTTCTGTCTCCTCCACATGAGGTACATACAATTGACATCCTTTCCTGAAACATTTGTTCACCTATAAGGATGAAATATCCCTTATAGAAATGGGCCTTGGAATTCCTTTCATAGTGTTCTATTTTCCTTCTTTGTCAAGACATGTAAATGTCTTGTTATGACAATCTAGGAAAACATGGTGCTAGTCCAATCAATCCACTCCAATAAGGATATCATAAGATGCTAACGGTATGATATTTAGGTCATCATTAGTATTCACTCCATTAATATTTATTGTACAACCTCTGACCATCTCATTGATCCTTCTTTTGGTTCCAGTGGCTAGTTGAATTGAACTTGACTTGTCAAGCTCACTTTTCTCCAAATGTAATATCTCCATTATTTTAGGATCAATGTAACAATGGTTTTCCTCTTAATCAACTAAAATAGAAACATGATGATTAATTATCTTACCTTCCACTTCTACCATATTAGATTGGTACTCTGCTTGTTAATATTCTACAACTGCATATATTTTTCCCATGTCTTCTATTGTTGTATCCTCTTGGATGTTGTGCATGGTATTTGTTTTTTCTTCTCTGTAAGGACATTCTTTGTACATCTAACATTATTTTCATCCCCAACATTTGATTAGTGGTCCTCTCCATTTTCACAAGGAGTCTTGTCTCTTGGATTCATCCTTAGCTATATGATATTGCTAATTTTGATTATGACTTCTTTTGTTGAAAGAAGGTTTGAATCCCTTCCTCCTCTGATCATATTTCTCCTTCTTCTTATTCTTCCAAGACTTTTGAAAGGACTCTCTACCATTTCATTTCTCATATAGGTACCTATCCTTCCTAATGGTCTCTATCAAATTCTTAGGCTCATCATATTGAATCTTTTCTTTATAAAATGATGGAAGTCCACTCAAAAACCTCTATATCTTCGTCTTTCCATCCTTAATAAATCCCACATACTTCAACAATCCCAAGAACTGATTTTCATATTCTACCATGGTCATGCTTCCCAACCTGATTTCAAAGAACTCTTAGATTTTCTTGTCATATAAGTGTTATTAAAGATAATCCTTTTGAAAATATATCTTGAACTACTTCCAAGTGATCTGACTCTCATTAATGTGTTCAACTTGATTCAGCTAATCCCACCACATAACAACTTTTTCATGCAAATGGTATGTGGAAATTTTGTCTTATAGGTTGTATGTGTACTTCTTGAGTCCAACCAACCAGGCTTCAACATCATCTTCCATTTCTTTTTCACCATCAAAGGATGGTGTCTTAAGCTTTCTCAACTCTCCTTGCAAACTGTCGAATTCATGTCTTCTTCTTTGGTGTCTAACAGAATACACTTCCATACTTCTTATGGAGTCTTTAGATGTAGGAAATTTCCTTGTTGAGTAAGGAGGTGAGTGATTTCTATGATTTCTACTAGAACTTCTTGAATGAACAACTCTTCTATATCTATATATTCATTCACGATGTCTGCCCTCTTCCTCCTGCCTTGCATCTAATCCATTATATTCTTTCCTATGCACTTGATTTAGGATATTCATCACTTAAGCATTTATTTTATTTTTTTCTCTCATCAACCTCTCATTGTATTATTTATAAATCTTCACTTCTATTTTTAGGATTCTCACGGTATCTAATAATGTTTCTTGTTCCCCTTTTCTCCTGTGCCCATTTGATTTTGTCTCTACATTACCCATACTAATATTTTGACCTTTGGATTATTTCTCATGAATGAAGGCTCCCTCTTCTTATTTCATGTCCCAAATATGTATTATTTTCTTGAAATGATCTATTATATATCCCCTAACTCGGAAAAATGTGCAAGCAACCAATTTGTTAGAGTATGCATGTTATGGAAATCTGTCAATTTATTCTATAGGCCTTTCTTCTGCTTATTTCATGAAGAATTATATCATGGTTCTTTCAATTATAAGGAATCCAAGTAGTTATTATTTGAAACAACTTTCCAATGACTATTATCTTGCTCAATAATTATGAGTCTTAAGCATAGAATTATGGGTGGTCAAGGCAATGAAGGAAACATCCCTGAACGTTTTGCAACATAGCTTCAATGCTCAACATCCATCTAATCGTCCTCTAGATTTATTCTTGACTATTGATCTATATTGATGAATTCCTTATGGGATAGTGCATATTATTTCTTCAATGCAAGATTTTGTGACCTCCACCTTACATCCTTGAATTCCTCTGCATTCATCATGCACCCATACTTAGAATCTTTTCTAATTTTTCCATCCTGCTTCCATGAGACATCCTGAGCCATAAAATATATTGCCTTATGTTCCAATTTTCTCCCATACATAGCTATTTTCTAGAGCTCGCCATGGGTTCATAGGTCGACTCCTCTTTTCTTATCCAAGACCTCGTTTGTTCGTCCGACTCTTGATACTTAGTTGATTTTTTGAGGCATCACCATTCAACATTTCTTCATACTTAGCCTCTTGAGACATCTCCATTTATTTAAACTTAACCAAATTTCCAACTTGTTATCGCGAGTCTGCGGGTCTGCGGGGATACCACACTTCTTCCATACACCCTGATTTTCCATCGTTCTCACCACCTCTGTGATATCTTGGTACTTATATGATTTTCCAACTTACTATGAGTTCACGGGGATACCACACTTCTTTTCATACCCCTAATTCATTTCCATGCTCACCACCTTCGTGATATCTTGGTACTTAGCCTATTTTCCAACTTGCAGCGGGTTTGCGTGGATACCACACTTCTTCCATACCCCTCGATTATCTGTCATTCCCACCACCTACGTAATATCTTGGTACTTATTTGATATTCCAATTCCTTTCATACAAACATCACAAATGAGGTGTCCTCCACATGCAGTTCCACTAATTTGGCACTAAAATGAATGCTTATGAGGTTACTATCGTGGTGTCGACGTGGCTAGGCTAGCCTACCGACATCGGTCTCCCCCCCAATATTTGATCTCAACCGTTGTTCTCCAAATATAAAAAACTAAGATTTAATCGACTCGAGATTCATTGTTCTTTTCCACAAAGTTCAATCCTTATGCGGGGTTCCATACTCTCCCATTTTATTTTAATTCATATATCTTCACATCTTATTTATAAAATCTTGGTATTCATTTTTACTTACGAATGTGGGATATACATCTATACATTATCAGTCACCATTTACGTTGGTCTATGCATTCTTGATTCTGTAGCAGGTCTTCACGACCTGACACTGTATCCTACAACTCTGTCTTTGGTCCATATAGGTCCAATTTTGAAACCAAGGCTCTGTTACCAGTCGTAATGTACCCAACCACCAATGTTGGACCACTCTACTTCAAAAACAAACTTGTTGAACTAATTTTGAATTGAGATAACATTTAACTAGTAAATAAGAATGAAAGACTCACATACAATAATAAAGATTCATGCTACAATATAAAATAATTTTTAAACATGCCATGCACAGAAATAACCAGAAAACATGCATATTACAAATATGAATCTCAGAGATAATAATTAACACACAATGAAAATGAATATACCAACATAGAAACACATGACAAAGAAAGAACTTATCTTAAAGATAAAAATCACCAACTAGCCATAGACCAAGGACATTCCACCCAACTATAGATGTCATTGTTCCGAATCTCAACAGTAGGTCACCCCTGAGCCAACAATATGGATCCATAAGGACAAGTTTTAGGACTATATTCATCTTCCTAAACTAGTCAGCACTCAAGCTCTCACAGGTTTCTCAACACAAAAAAATCCAAAGTACATCAGCTCTCTTATCTCCATCATGCACCACCCAAAGACATTGAACCCCATTCACTGCCTCACAGTCCCTTAAGTTGTTCACTTCTTTCCAGGGATCCAATGCACCTGGTCAAGAATCTCCATGCTATGACTCCTATGATTCACAACTGTGAATACAATTTAGTACATGCCAATGCATATCAAGCATACATAAATCAATTCACGGATAAGATACACCAACAATCAATTCAACCATCCAACAATGTTTATTTTCCCAACTTTTAATTTTTCCTTCCCAAGCCAAGATCAAGAATGAATGAGAAATAATGAATTAGCAGCAATGAATGAAGAAAAAAAATGAAGAGCGAATGGAGAAGAAGTCTCAAACAACCCAGAATAGGTGTTTATATAATTAAATGAAATCAAGAGCCACATGGCCTTCCCCCTAAGAATCTCATGTAACCACTCTTCTTAATTATAACCAATAAGGGTAAATAATATAATAAAAATACTTAGCCCCTTTATACCCCTCTCTCGTGGAATCATAGCTCCCTATAACTTTGTCCTTGTACATCTTGAAACCAACGATGTATTTTATTATTTGCAATGTTCAAAGTATTACATTTCCTAGACACTCCAACCTCTTGTAATTGTTTAGGCACTTTGGCCTTTCATCAAATAAACAAAATACATTATTAATATGGGGACTAAAAATTGAGGTATTAAATATAATAGGAAATTAACTTTTGTTATTTTGTTGTAATTTGAAGGAAAATGTTCTCTTTAAATGTGTGGAACCTATGTAATAGAGGAAGAAAGTCTTTGAGGAAAGAAACACTCATTGAAAAGGTAATTGAAGAAAGAGAAAATGCAAGGTTAGGCATGAAAAAATGTAGGCTTTCAACAGAGACCAATCCAAATTCTATCTCAATAGATGTCGTTGTTGTTTCTCCTCCATTAACACAAGCAAAGCACAAGATTTCAATAGAGGCCAATCTAAGACCTCTGGTGAACCTCCAATGACTATTTCATCAATACAAGTTGTTGTGGATGACCATATGATGATGGATTTGCTTGGAGATGATTATACAATGGATGAAATTAGAGAGACAATTGGTGCACAACCTTCTGGTGAAGAAGTTCATATGGTGCAATCTCTTGTTGGACAGTCAAACATTACAAAATATGTAATTATTTTCAGATGTATTAAATTGGATGACAAATCAAAATCTACAATGAATCAAGATATATTTTAGTAGTTTTTTTAATATTTCTCTTATCAAATTACTGACTAAGTGTTTTTTGTTGTGTGCTTTTTGGCACTTTTTAAATTTAATTAAATTTTATCTTCAAATAATTTTTTTGGGTTTTCCTTTGAATAAAAATATCACAGTGGACATTGAAAAGATAATATGTCACTAATGTTAAACACAAATACCTGGGTAGAAGATATAAAACATTGTTTTTTGTGTTTGTTAATTGAAATATTTTATTTTTGGAAGAAGTTGATGAATGAATCCATATGTTTCATATCCACAAAATTATTAATCTTTTTTAAGACATTCTTACAAAATTAGATATTAAAACTTAAGGAGGGATGTGGTTGTTTCCTTTATAAAATGGCTCTATGATTTTAAAGGTCTTTTACTAAAATGATAAAGGACCATTTGAAAGTAAAAAATAACTAACAAATTTTCTTCCATGATTTGGGCAAACCATGTAACTCAATCATTGCATTTCTAATGTATAATTCCATTTTTAAATATTGAAATTGGTGGTATGGAATGAGAAGCTCTCATTGTTAACACCCATTTGTTATTCCCCACAATTTTAATTTCTACCATTTTCATCTATGTCCATGGTGTTTCTTTCAATGTGCATAAGTTTGTGTACATATGAACTAATTTAATTCTCACTAATTGGGATACAATGCCCATTCTTACGATATATTCCATAATCACTGAATTTTTGTTTGATACCAATAAAATTATTGTTATGTGCTTCCACTTTTAGTCATTGAAATTACATTATATTGATTAAATTATGTGCTTGAAATAGGGATGCAATATTTTATTCTATGGCAAGAGGTCCTTCAAGAATTTCTATTCTTGGTAAATCTCCATAGAGCTCACACATGACATCTAAATAAAGTGAAGAATTTCAAAACAGGCTACCCCAATTGAAGAACCAAATTGATAAAATGAGTGATAGTGTGTTGAAACTTGTGGATTTCTCACATTCCCAAGAAACACTTAAAATAGAAAATTTAAAGGATCAAAGGATAGATTCCATGAATCAAAACATGAATAAAAGGATGGAGAAATTACAAAATTCCATCTTACATAACCTAGATGAGATATTCCCTGAAGGAGATATCAAGACACAAGGAAACCATGAAAATGTGGAGAAAAAAAATACTAAGTTGCAAAAGAATGATTATTCATTACTCCAAGATCCACATCATCGGGGGTTCCACTCAGTACCAAGGAACTAATTAATTACCAACATCAATATGAGGAATTTTGATGATAAAGATACTATAAAATGGATGGGTAGGTGCATGCTAATTATGGTCTCTCATGATGGATTAGTGGCAATGCAAGCATGAAAAACAACAATCTATTAACTTGGAGGGATTATTCAAGTTCTTTTAGAATGGATTTCAATACGCTGTAAAAAGATGAAATGTAGGAAATTGAATTAGCTTTTCAAATATTTAATTTTTATTTTATAGAATTTGTGAAAAACTATGTGAAATTTGAGTTTTTCTAACAGTGGTAGGTT
>JZKD02S1756505.1:90606-102205 GCA_000966675.3 Picea glauca
TTTGGTGTAGAAGTTCCCTTTTTGGGTGGCATGTTGGCCAAGTATCACTTTTGAACCTTGATTTTGAGGTGGTTTTGCTAGACAATCTTTCTTCTGTTGTATCTCCAAAGTTTCAGCCCTTCTGGGTATGAAGATTTATTTTTTGTAGTTCTTTGATATTTCTTCTCTGCAATGCCACAAGTATAATCAAAATTAGATGTTCCAAGTAGAATTTATGGTAACTTCCCCACACCTTACTGATTTTTGGCCTTTCCAGGAGATCTCACTTGTATAGCGTGTCTCGAACAAAATAAATGATATGAAATTCTGAAACTCGTACCCAAAATACTACAAACTATCCACTATCCAATGAAACTAGTCTCACTCAATTTGGATACTCTAGGAAGAATTTATGATTGTTTTACTTGGAACACCTTCTTGAGACTAGTCAATAGGACTAGTCCGATACCCTATCTTCCACAGGGTGTATCTACAAATTTAAGATGAAACATAAGCTTAAATTTTTACCACAGATACCTTACTAATTTTTGTGAATAGAATCTGAAGTTCAGGGTCTGAAATGTTACAGAAAATTTGTTATAGCGAAAATTCTGGGATGACTCAGTTCAGGATGATTCCACAACCCTATCTTGCAAAAGATGTATCTCTGAAATTATAAGGCCTCAAGAGATAAAATTTTAACCAAACGTACCTTGATCCATATAATAAATATCCTCCAAGTCATTCCTTCTGAAACGTTGTAGAAAAAAATTTATAGGGAAAGTTCCAAGGTGTCTCAGATGTAGCAGTGAAACCCCAAGACCTTGAGCTCTGATACCATATGTTAAGAACCAAATATCAATATAGCATATAAAAACCTCAGAATAAGTACTCAATGCCTTGAAAAAGAGAGAAACTCATATAATAAGCCTCTTCGAGGGGGCAACCTCCTTATGCCCACATAAATGTACAATTACAAGATGATTCAAAATGAAAACATCTCCTTGGTATATATAGGAGACTAGGAGGTATAATTACAACTAATGGACTGAAGCCGACATAAATAAAATAACATTACTAATATAATATGCCCTAATTAAGGGGTAATGAGCCACTATTTAGGGATTAACATTATACTCGTCATAAAGAGGTAACTTGGAAACCTCTTGAATATCCATAGCAAGAGGATTTAGATCAACAACTGGTGAGTTATCCATTTGATCATAATATGTTGTAATATTATCCTCATGAAGAAATAAACACAGTTCCAAATAAGCCTCTTCTTGTTGTCCATGCCTATTCTCACATTTTTTAAGACTCAACATGTCATCCTCCAACTTATCTGAAATGTTTCCACAAGCTCTGATATTTTCCTCCACCTCTTGGGCATCATAGAACATCTAATGCAAAGACAATGAATTCCTATACAAGAGATAAAAAGAGAAATCTGAATGGAAGGCTATAGCATAATATAACTTGGCAGTACCTTCAGGTGACTGGATCTCTTCGGGTATTTTTTAATAATGACTAGCAAACCTCCTACTGAAATTAGAGACAATTTCATTATCCATTCTTTTCATGGCATAAAATTTTGAAAGGAATAGATCCCACGACTTTATTTTTCCCCAAAATTTCAAAAAGGCATGACTTAGTTCCTTCCATGAGCTTATTCACTCAGGAAAAAAATTCCTAAACCATTGCTTGAAATCCCCTCGTAAATACTAGGAAAAGGCTCTCATACAAACATCATCATGCTAAACTTCAAAGAGGTCAATGAAATGCTCAAAAACCTGAAGATTTTTTTTCAGTTGTAAGGTTCTCAATTTATCCATCAAAAACAGGAAGGTATTTGTAATGCTTTGGAGAAAAATCATGAAGAATGGAAGGCAATTTTAAAGGTTTGTATCTCTGTTGAATCTTGGAAGATACAATAATAGGTACAAAAGATGATATATCAACTTTGATTTCATAAAACTTACAAGACTATTCAAGGTTATCATATGACTCAGATAAAGGGTCTTGGTCATAATCATCTATACGAGGAGAAAGTATATTTATAGTTTGTAGTGAAGGATATACAAGAGTGGGTTCATGATCTTCATTTGAATGCAATAAATGAAGAAAAAATATTTTGGAAAAATTAGGAAAGGACAAGAAGATATTGATAAAATAGAAAAATACTTGTTGAAGAAAACTCAAGCTTGAATACCTGATTCTTCCATACTGTACTTCCATATCTCTGTCATGTGAGCTCGTCCTCCAGTGGAGTCTGTAAATTTGATTTAATTAGGAGTGGAGTCAGCAGGTGAAAGGCACACAACCTTCTTGTATCTGAATGTTGTTCACCATCAACAATCAGCTCTAAAACTTTGTCATTCTTTCCCAAGGAAGATGATAGCTTTGGTTCCCTGGCAACGACACCAAGATGTTAGCACTAAAAATTTTCCTTGGGATGTATCAAGGAAACCCCAAGGTAACCATTTCAACCACTTTGGACTGTATTCCTGACCTATACAATCAGAGAGGGCTCTCTCAAGGGCCAAAAGGCTCTAAGACTCAAAATATATTCAAAAATAAAATTTATAAGGTCATATTTCTGATAAGAACAATTTGTTTTTATAAATTTTGGTGGTTTTACAAGAAAAGAGAAGTATCCTTGGGCAATGCAGTCAAAACTTGAATATTAATGACTTGTAGATAATAATTGGCAAAATTTTGTCTATCAACCTTGAGGCAAGGTAAGAATTAGGTTTAGTAAATAAGATAATGAGATGACATATTGAACAATAGAAAAATCCCACTACAGTAAGAGAACCTATCTATGGATGAATTCTTATTACAACTTTAGAAGAAAACAAAATGGGGAACTACTAGAACAGAGCCCCATAACCAGATGAATTTTGAACCAATAATTCATATACACATAAAGGGTATACACTTAATGAAAATGGAGCATCAAAGATGAATTCCCTTCACAAAATGTAGAGCATACCAGTAGACAGTACAATCTTGAATATGTAAGACAGGAACACATACTGAATCAAAATTTTATAATGAATCTCAAAGGAAGACGAGTAGCTTCTGTATTAATCGTGCAAAAAGATAAACAAGCTCCAATACAATATGAAAAATCATCCTTCTTCAAGGGCCCAACCTTTATCTACTCTTGTGCCATGAAATATATAGAAATATAGGTCCTTTCCATCTCACCAATTCGAACTCTAACCCCTTTCCCAAAATATAAACAACTACAAACATAAAATGACACGTTTTAACTGACTTCCTGTTTTTTAGGAGGCGAAATTCTGAAAACTAGGCTTCAAAATGCCACTTGTAATTCTCAAACTATAATAGTTGTGTAAAATATGAGAATGGTTTTTGTATATAGGCTCGTTCTAAAGAAAAATGTCTCTCAGTTTCTTGAAATTCATCTCCATATTGCAGGAATATGTGTCGCAAAAACATGTCTTAAACATGAAATCATGAAAAATGAAAAAATAGGGCTCAAAGATTCCTTTGAATCTCCCAATCCGTGATACCCGTGTGAAAAATGAAAGAGGTTAATGTTCTTGGTTCTGTTCTTGAAAATAAACTCCTTTTTTTTTAAAAATTCGTCCTGGTTCACCTGACAATCCTCCTGGAAGTCAATTGGTCAAAAATACCAGTTCAACAGTCTTAGAACAAAATTTCCACAGCACATTCCATAGTGTATTTCATAGTGCATTTCATAGAACATGTCTAAATTCACAGCACCTGAGCTAGTTTGTAGACCCAAAGGTAAATCAAGTAGCCAAACCCTTCCTGACCTCCAAACAAGACAAAAAATCTCATGGACTACCTAATGGCTATGAGGTTGATGCTGGTAATTTCATATTTGCACTTAGATGTTTGCAAACTACCTAACCTCCAACCCTCTTCCATAACTAGTTCGTAGCACCAATTCGCAACGCCAACTCAAATATATCTTACACACTTCGAGGAGGTTGTTAGTTGATGGCATGGCATAATCCTTGGAGAACATGATCAATCTTATGTGTTAACGGGTACAAACATCCAACTACAAACAATGCCAAGGAGGAACTCTTCAAAGGTACGATACTTCCTAGCTTACCCTAAGCATGAGAATTTAACGGAGACCATTAGTATTAGAAGTGATCATGATGGTCTACTTTAATGACCATATTTATGTAGACAAGTATGTGGTATGTTTTTTATTTTTGTTCTATTTTGAGATATGTGTGTTGTTTGTTTTTTGGTTCATTTTTCAATTAATTTATAAATGACTTCTAATTGTTTTTAATGAGTGAGTTTAACTACGGTGTCCCTTATGTTTCCTGGGTTATCCAAAAAAATAATAGGCACATGAAGGAACATCAATAAGAACAAAAGTGTTTTTCAACACCACCTAATTATTCTCATAAAGATTGGATTGGGATGGTATTGAGAAGTGTATGCAATTAATTTGTAAATTTATAATTTATCCTCATTTAACAAATTAAATGAGCATGAGAAAGGGTAGTTTCTCTCTATATTCATCCCTTTCAATATTATATTGTGAGAAGAATCCCCACTTCAAGCACTCCAAGTATACTATGGTTTCCAGATTCCACAAAACCTTATCAAGATTAAGTGAAAATGAGGAAGAGTATAAAATAATGAAGTATTCTAATGTTTTGTTATGGTTAATGGATTTTTTTTTCAATGTTGAGTGTATTCTTATACAATTAGGTCATGCTCACATTACACTCATACTATACATGCCTAGGTTGTGAGAAAGGGCATTATCTCCCTCTCGTCATCACCCCAATTCCTAGATTGTTAGAATAATAATAGAAAGATCAACAAGGGCATTCCATTCATCCTATAAATGCCTAGGTTTTGAGAAAGGGAATTGGATCCCTCTCATCATCACTCCACTCATCCTACCACCATATTGGTGTATGCACCATTTTATGTTTCACTTAGTGAAATCTTCCCAAAAAATATTAGACACCTTATCTTTGTGAATCCCCACTCAATTTCATGTGTTATGAGCATGGTTGATTCTTGTTAATATGGGAAATGGAACCTTCACTAGCGTCACAACAATACAACCTACTTGTTCGAACAATAATTGCATTGTCATTTTCCGCATGCAATGTAATTACAAAAATATCTGAAACCATACCATGAAATATCCACAACAATAAAATATAACACAAAAAAGGGTCCCCATTGGCACCTTCACTACCATCAGAAAGTGTACTAGGGTTTCCAAGAACTCCACATCAAGCACTCCAAGTATACTAGGGTTTCCAAATTCCACAAAACCTAATCTGCATTAGCCACACAATAACTCATTATACCCATCACGAGGCTGACATATAACATTGGCATATAGTTTGGGTGTTGACCATAACCATCAATTCCTTTGCAAAGTGTTGACTATCCCTATGCAAAGTAAATTTCATATTTGCAAGTACAAAAATATTGATTGAAATTCATACATACATACAAAGTTTTCCTCCTACTAATTGAGTTTATCTTTTATCTTTTTTGGAATCTTTCTCATCTTCAAGATTGAAATACCATGTCTTATTCATGTATTATGCAACCTTTTCATTAATGTTTCATCATTTTATCTTCCTCATAAGTATTTAATTAGCATACACATTAGTGTGTTTTTAGCATCTCATTTTGTGTTATAATTTCATCTTTTTAGGGTCTTAGGGTCTCCTCAGTGTCTTAATATCATATTCATAGCATCCTACTTGCATTATTTTTTCATCCAAGGTGTCACATATGTGTCTTAATCATGTTGTATTAGTATCCTCACTTTAAACTTTATGCATATTCATAAGTATTTTAGCATCCACATTAGTGTCTTTGTAGAATCTCATTTGGGTTCTAAGATTACATTTATTTTATATTGAATGTTCTTGTAGTCATAATTTGTGATTTTATGCACCCTGACCAAATTTCCAATATGTCCCTGAATGGTTTGAGGAGGTGAGTTGAAAATCACCATAAAAATCTAACTAGGACTTTAATGGATGAACCATTAGTTGTGTTGGACTTAGGGAACCCCTCCCCTATGATTTCATTTCCCAAAAAATGGTTTGTTCGAGTATCTCTAGAACTAGGGTTTTGCTTAGTAAGGGACAATACAATTTATGAACTAGGGGCTGATTTTTAAAAACACTATACTAAGAGATTTGGGGTAGTGTGGTCGCATGGGCCTTGGAAAAACACACTTACGAGAGCTTATGGAACTCAATTGTGTTACTCAATTTGGAATTTTTGCCCTTGGACCAAATTGTCAATGTGTCCCTAAATGGCTTGAGGATGCGAGTTGCAACTCACCATAAAACTATAATCGACCTTTTAGTTATTTTGGACTCGAGGCATGAGATTGTATCTAGGGTCATTTCTCCCCTATGATTCCATTTCCCGAAAAATGTTTTGTTCAAGGATCTTCAGAACTAGGGTTTTGTTTAGTAAAGGACAATGCAATTGCTGAACAAGGGGTTGATTTTGAAAAAAACTATGTTGGGAAATTGTGTGTAGCATGGGCACATGGGAATTGGCCAAACACACTTGTGGGATCTTACAAAACTCAATTATGCTACTCAGTTTGGATTTTATGCCCCTGGACCAAATGGTCAATGTATCCCTAAATGGATTGAGGAGGTGAGTTGCAACTTTCTATAAAACTCTAACCATGCCTCAGATGGAAAAATCGTTAGTTGTTTTGGACTCAGGGCACCAAAATACATCTAGGGGAATCCCTCCCCTATGATTTTTTTGCTCAAAAAATGGCTTGTTCGAGGATCTTTGGAACCAGAATTTTCCTAAGTAGGGGACAATTCAATTTTTGAACTATGAGTTGATTTTGAAAAGAAATGTCTTGGGTGCTTGTGGGTAGTGTGATTGTGTCATCCTTGTACAAACACAATCATGGAATTTTATGGAACTCGATTATGCTACTCGGTTTGGATTTTATTCCCTAAGACCAAATTGTCATTGTGTCCCTAAATGACTCGATGAGGTGAGTTGCAACTCACCATAAAACTCTATCCAGGCCTCTGATGGGTGAAACATCAGTTATTTTGGAATCAGGGCATTGGATTACAACTAGGGGCACCCATCCCCTATGATTATGTTTCCCATATAAAAATTTGTTCTAGGATCTTTGAAACTAGGGTTTTTCTTAGTAACGGACAATGCAATTTCTAAAATAGGGGTCAATTTTGAAAAACACTATGTGGGGAGATAGTGGGTAGTGTGTTCACATGAGCCTTAGACAAACGGACTTGCGGGAGCTTACAAAACTTAAATATGTTGCTCGGTTTGGATTTTATGCCCCTAGACCAAATTGTTAATGTTTCCCTAAATGGCTTGAGGAGACAAGTTGTAACTCGCCATAAAAGTATAACAGAGCCTCTGATGGAAAAACTATCAGTTGTGTTGAACTCCTGAAACCATATTGTAGATATGGGAACCCATTCCATATGATTCCCTTGATTAGAAAATGGTTTGTTCGACGATCTTCGAAACTAGGGTTTTGTTTAGTAAGGCACAATGCAATTTATGAACTAAGGGTCGATTTTGAAAAAAAATTGTTGGGAGATTATGGGAAGCGTGTTCATGTGGGAATTCATAAAAACAAATTGTGAGATCTTTCAAAACTCAATTATTTTTCTTGGTTTGGATTTTATGCCCCTAGACCAAATTTTTAATGTGTCCCTAAATGGATTGAGGAGGCAAGTTGCAATTCACCATAAAACTCTAACCGAGACTCCAATGGATGAACTGTTATTTGTGTTGGGATATTGACACCATATTACAACTAGGGGAACCCCTCCCTTATGATTCCCTTTCCCAAAAAAGGGTTTGTGTGAGGATCTCTGAAACTACGATTTTTCTCAGTAAGGAATAATGCAATTATTGAACTAGGGGTTGATTTTGAAAAACATTGTGTCAGGCGATTGTGGGTAGCATGATCTCATGGGCCTTGGCCAGAAACACTTACAAGAGATTTCAAAACTCAATTATGTTTCTCAATTTGGATTTTATGCCCCCATTCTAAATTGTTAATGTGTCCCTAAATGGCTCGAGGAAGCAAGATGCAACTCACCATAAAACTTTAACTGAGCCTCTTATGGATGAGACATCAGTTGTGTTAGAATCCTAACATTGAATTACATCTAGGGTAACCCCTCCCTAGGATTATATTTCCCAATTTTTTTGTTCGAGGATCTATGGAATTAGGGTTTTTCTCAGTAAGGCATAATGCAATTTCTAAACTAGGGTTCAATTTTGAAAAACACTGTGTCGACTCTCGAGTGATTGTGGGTATAGTGGTTAGTGGGCCTTAGCCAAACACACTTGTGGGATATTTTGAAACTCAATTATGTTGCTTGGTTTGGATTTTATGCCCCCCAGACCAAATTGTCAATGTGTCCCTAAATGGCTTGAGGAGACAAGTTGTAACTCTTCATAAAACTCTAACCGAGCCTTGGATGGAATGAATATCCATTATGTTATACTATTGAGACCATATTACAACTAGGAACACCCATCCCTTGTGATTTAATTTCCTAGAAAATGGTTTGTTCGAGGATCTATGGAACTAGGGTTTTGCTCAGTAAATCACAATGCAATTTCTAAACTAGGGGTTGATTTTGAAAAAAACTATGTCGGGTGATTTTGGGTAGCATGGTCATGTGGGACTTGGAAAAAAACACTTGTGATATATTTAGAAAAAGAATTATGCTCGGTTTAGATTTTATGCCCTCAGACCAAATTTTCAATGTGTCCTTAAATGGATTTAAGAGGAGAATTGCAACTCACCATAAAACTCTAACTAGGCCTCTGATGGAGGAACCATCAGTTGTGTTGGACTCCTGGCAGTGGATTATAGTGAGGGGCACCCCTCCCTATGTTTCTATTTCCTGGAAAATAGTTTTTTCATGGATCTACATAACTAGGTTTTTGTTTAAGGATGTTGAGTTGTATATTTGAGAAGATCATAGGCCTAACTAATTTTATCTAGGGTTTTGAGTTCTCAAATTTGAAAAACTAGAACTCATGCAAATCTCTAGTTTCCTAAAGAAACTTATATTTGTAAATTCCGTAAAAATAAGTAAAGGATTACTAATCATATTTGTTATCCCTAAATTCAAAATTTATATCTTTGTTGCTTGATTTGCAACATGCATGTACACCCTTAAGGTAAATGAGAAAAATGACATCTATAGTTTTGAAGTGGTTCTTCTAGAGCTAGTGATGGGAAGATAGCTAATTATTTTTTTATTTTGAGGGGAGTTTTAGCACTAGAAGTCACCTTCAGATTGCATAGAAGGTAATCCCATAACCCATCAGTTTATATGGTAAATATAAATGAGTTTTAGGTGATCAAATGGAGAGGACTCAATGATAATAACGTTCTAACTCATAAATATGGACTAACATGCATAAGCAATTGAGGTCTGGAATCAACTTCAGTTAGTAAGTTGGAGTAAGAGTGAATAGAGGGAATAATTTGGTGAGTACAGTGTAGAGGTTTGTTGTGGACATCAGGTCTTCTAGCAGTCTAAGGAGGAAAAATTTAAATGCAAGATCCTCTTGAATTCAAATCTCAAAGAAACTGAAAGAAGTTACAACAACACTATAATACAACATTCATCATAATACAGTCATAAAAATCCATGTGAATCAGTCAATCATGAACTCTCTCAGTATCAGAGGCAAATAATATGGAGCAATAAAGCTGACTTAGATTAACCAAGATGTCTAAAAAACAAATAAATAACCAGAGAACCAGTGTTCTTCATAAAAAAGAATTACAATAGCAGGGAGCCTAGCTCAACCAACCAACCTTAACAAAATATCAAAACTGCCTATATATACTAAAAATGTTGCAACCACCAGGAATGTGATCGGACCCCTACATTCAAATTTTCCAGTAGGTGCCTACTCTGTCAGCCTATGCAGGCTTGCTTATGTCATATGTGAGCCTGACTTAGTTATGTGCTTTGCAAGAAAATTCATCCCTCGGGAAACTTCAGATTGACAATGTCCCCCCACGACCATTCTCAATATGATTTCCATTTATGGGATGAGACGAGGTCTCAACTATCACCCCTATTTCCATTAACTACCTTCATCGGGATCAGAACGAGGCCTGACACCCATGAATGTTCCAGGTGGTGCCCATGACTTCTTCGAGTCAATCTCGATGCCTCGAGGCCATGCATATCTTCTTCTATGACCAATATGGGTGCTTTTGGCTTTTGGTGCAGCTCCTCTCCATCGCTCCATCCTGCATGTGACCTCGTGCCATAACTTGGCGCTCATATCCAAAGGTGCTTCAGGATTTCATCCTTCACAAACTTAGTCGTACTCCATGCTAAAACATCTGATTCGTGAAATCATGAATTCTCGTATCTGGTGCCACGTGTCCCTCTGAATCGGATGACTCCTGTTGATTTCGAGCTTCAGGACTTCGGACCTTTGGGTCTTTGTGACTTCGGGGCCTTCGGGGCTTTGATGCTTTGGGAATTCCACACACTTCTCACTTCGAAAATCCTGAACCTTATTTCCCCGAAAACTTGGATCAACTACCACCTATCCCTTTAAAGATCAATGGCTCATGCTCTCTTCAGACCTTTTCCTCCAGCGCTATACTTCGCGCAAATTTAATATTTCAAACGCCCGTGAGCTGCTAATATGAAATCCACATGGAATTCCCGTTGTTGAAAGTTGAACCTATCTTTTTGCTTGATTCGGGTCCAGAACAGACCGCTCTAAGTTTCTCTCTTTGAGCCCGTGGATGCAGCCTGTGTAAACAAAGAATTGGACGACTAGATAGGGGCTTTGGAAAACAACGGGATGAGTGATTGAAACAAAAGGAGATGGGTGTTCATATTTAGAGGAAAATAGAAAGGCTTCGGGCCAAGTATTTTTCAAGTAAGACATCAAGGAAAACCAGGTCTTTTAAACAAAAAGGGGTGAACAAAACCGACTTTACCAGTCGAAGGGAAAACTTTAAGACACGACCCACGAAAGAGAGAAAGACAGGGAAAGGATACAGACTTAGGTATTCACAACAGACCCATACAATTCTGGACAACCCTATGTGATAATAGGGAGCAAATACATTGTGAAAGTAGAAACAAAATTATATTATACATAATCACATTTCAATATATTATCTAAAAAAATTCTTAGGTTCTAAATGCTCACCGTTTTTGGGAATAGACCTCCAATGCTAAAGTCTAGAGTTATTCCTTGCACAACACTACATTTACAAGCTCACATAAGGTTGTTTGGTGTGGTACAACTAGACTTCCAGGACCTTCAAGAAGCTTTATAAACCTCCAATGATGAATTCTATAGGTGTTCCTTGCACAACACTACATTTAAAAGATCACATAAGGTCGTTTGGTGTGGTACAACTAGACTTCAAAGACCTTCTATAAGCTTTAGCAACCGACATTATATGCACATATATAGGTAGTGTTATAAAATGATTTTTTCCATTATGATGTATTAGATAGAGTTATGGTGATTATTACTTTTCTTTAATGATGAGTGCATATGCCTAGTTTTCCAACCATGGTTATGTCTATGGAATCAT
>JZKD02S1756516.1:51421-74802 GCA_000966675.3 Picea glauca
AATATTGGGTCCATCCGCCCATACAATATCGCCTGACAAGGTATACAAAAACATGATCACGAGGAGACTCTAATCTCCCCGCGCCACATTATGCTGTGAGTAACATAATACTGCACGTACTACATGCCTCAACAGAGAATTGATATTCTCTGGTACTCCTACAGTGTGTCGTTGCATATGCAAAGGCACATCCCCCCTCCGCAGAGGAGGGATGCCCATAGTAAGTCCTTGGAGGTTCCTCTCAACCTCCCGTAGGCCCGCCACCGGTACTGTTGGGTCTTCTACAACTGGGGTGCCGCCACGACATCCTGGCACTGGTATATCCACTGGGCATACTTCTCCCTTGTCTGCATGTTGAAAACAAAACATCTGTAAAAACTCTCTTACATACCCAAAAAAATACATATACATCAAAAACTTAAAAAACAAAATTGGACAAGGAATGGCTTCGTCTCTTACCTGACTCGTCCCAATATTCCCCCGTGGGTAAAATCAAGTCCATACTCCCACGGAAGTCTACGTCAGCATAGGGGAAGTCCTCTATCCAGAGGTACTGCCGTCTCAACCAGGCGAAGAAGTCACCAGTAAAGTGAAACTCTGACTCCGAGACTAGTCTGGGGGACAGACTAGTCCATCTCTCCATACGAGACTCGTCCACTGGTCGTACCGCCAGTGCGATCTGAGGCTGCATCTGAGGGATGCGCTCCAAGAAAAATGAGACTAAGAACGAGCCATAACCGAACTGTTTTTGACCATTCCTGCATCGTGAGATCTGTTCCTTCACATTCCGAAGGAACGCCGCACTCCAATTGAACAATGTTGGCTCTAAACACTGAACACCATAGGCCACCTGTGATCTCGAGGCCAAATGAGCACTAGTGCTACCAGTCACGCTCGTGATAGCAAACAATATCGATCAGAGAGGCAGATCTCATATATCCTTGATAGGGATCCTTCCCCCTACCAATCTCGCTCTCGAAACACAATGACGTGCCAGATACACGTCCACCTGCTCAGGTAATGCCCTCTACCCTGTAAAAGCTATGGGGACCCCTCTTTTCGAGAGGCCGGTCAGAAAGTACACATCTTCCAACTCAATGGTTAGGAGTTGTGTACCAATACATAATCCCTATTCCGTAACATCCCAAAGGCCAATCATGTGCTCGAGCAATAAAATCTCTCTTTTCATTTTTTGCAATTTGAAAAACTTGAGCAAGCCACAGGCCCGCAAAGCGGCCCATGTACGGGGACTCCATAGAGTGGCTAGATCATCCATCTTGTGTTCCCTCTCTTTCCATTCAATCATGATTTCCGAATACACCTGCGAAACAAAAAATTGAAATTTGCATTATTTCCCACGTTTTTGTGATTTCGGCGATTTTCAAAAAGCATTTTAAAACATAAAATCAAATGCCCATGACATCTAAAAAAAACCAATCATCCCTTTTAACCACCACACCCTTTAATATTTACCAAACAATGATTAAAACATGGTAAAAATGCAAAACAATTTGAGGGGGTGCGTGGGCCCTTTGAGGGGAATTTCCATGAGCTTATTTTGCTAAAATGGCTGGTCCAATCAAGTGCAAAGGTGTTGACATCCTAACAACCCTTCCCCAATGCATTTTTGCAAAAGAATCCCCCCATTTCATTGACTTTTAAAAGGAGGCCGATTTGGTTCAACATGGACGACCTAGGGCTTTGTGTTTTAAAATTAATTATGCCATCAAAATAAACTTGAAACCGTGCACTTTAAAGAGTAAAGGATGAACACCTACCTGGTTCGAACGGTGAGAAAAATGGTCGATCGTAGCTCTGGCACTGAGGAAAACAAGACTTGCTTCAATCGAGATTCTCCAACACTCCACAAATCCTTGCAAATGAAATGGTAAATGAGTTTTTGAATCAATTGATATATATAAAATTTCATTTTCTATAAGCTATGGTTATTTTGGGTTTTTCTAATGATGTAAATGGCTTCACTAATATCTGGTTTGTAGCTTCTGGCATCGCAGGATTCTTGACAGTTCTAATGAATCATTCATCTTGTCACATGTATGAGCATAGTCTTAGTTCGTTCTCGAGCTCGACAATATGAGAACGTAACCGGGTAAACTTTTATCTCTTTTTCGGACCCGTACGAATACAATCACACGAAAAAGGAACCCCCCTAGAGTCTACTTTAAACCCTTTTCAGACTCTCTAAATATGAAAAGATTGTCGAGTGATCTTGCTTTCTTTCACACTCATTAAAAGGTCAGAAAGAGCGTCTTTCGAGTGATATTTTAACCCTTTTTCGGTCTCGTTGGACTACTGTATGAAAAAGGAACTGAGAGAGTTCTCTTTTAAGTGTTTTTCCAAACTCTATAATCCCGAAAAACCTTCGAGTTTTTTGTCTTTGGACTCGTTAAAGCACACATCGACAGACCCATATGGGAATGAACCCTTACTTCTTCTGGTTCGTTAAACAAAGGAAGAGGAACTTACCGAAGGTGAGTTATATCGAGCATGTGTTATCCTCCTTGAGCTCATTAAATCAAAAAGAGGTACTCATCCATATAGATGGGGGAAAAATTGAAAGGAGCAAGCCAAGCAGTCTCTTGAGAACATCATCTAGCACTTCTTAGAGTCGCCCTTGAACACGGCACTTTGTCACTTTGCATACATCACAATCCGCTGAACCTCTGCACTGAGCCAATCCTTTGAGTTTCCTTTCACTCCTTTGAGTCACCTGACGCAAGTCACAGTACCCACTGCATAGTTTTGGTCCATGTCATGTTTCGCTGTCGTGCCTCAGTGTTCAAGGGAAGTATCTGCCTCAAGAGTCAACCATCCCAAATATCTTGTCTCACAACCCGTGTCAGTCCATGTTATTTTGATCTACCAATTACACCGCTATGTTCATTTCATGTTGTTGATGGGGGATACATCAAGGCCCTCCCTCGATGAGTCTATTCCTGTCGACGTCAACACATTATCCAAGAATTAGGCTTAGAAACCATTTAGTACTTTGGGACCTGCATGCCTCAATGGCAGGCCTCCTCACATTCGACAGTGGGTTTACATCAATGACCTCTGATCGAATGATTCCACGGATGTTCGACCTCAGCTCATCTATTCACATTCGCTGGAATGTACTAGGGTACCTTGGGAATCATTGACATTAATGGCGATCTCCCTCGCACTTGTTAACGGTTTACCTCATTGACCGGTAATCAAGTGGTTTCTGCCATGTTCGACACCAAGACATCTATTCACATGGTTAGATTCGTGCCATATTGGGATTGGTAAGAAGACCCTGGGTTGAGTAATTCACTTTGATATATGTTTCGCCCAGGTTGCGAAGGAGTTCTGGACTAAGAACACATACATTGTTACATAGATCCACTTTGTATTGGTCGTGGCTATGTATTGTCATCTCGTAGATCCACTGTGTATTCTTCATGGCTACGATCAGTCTGAGTCATCAAAGTATAGATCCACATTGTATCTTCGGTGGCTATACCCTTTTATCAATACAATTATGGATCCGCAGTGTATACTATGGCGGCCATATCTCAAATCTTGGTCATCCAAGCATATGTATGCCTGCCTTGGGGTTTTGAAACATGTCATGATATTTGTTGGATGTTTTTGTGCATCTTTCATCAGGTTCTTCGAGTCTATACCCTTGCTTGGACGTCTACAAAGCATTTCAGTCATCAGTTCGCATCTTCTGACTTCATACTTTGGGGGGCATTCTGTTACACATCAAAATTGCTCAGATGGATAAGTTTCGCATTGTCCCTATCAATTGTCATAAGTGTCGCATTGTCCCTATCAACTTTCGCAAGTGTCGCAAGTTGATCACTAGTGTCGCAAACGATGTTCAGAAATGATGCCATGATAACTACACTAAGGAGACACTTATGACATCTCACATGAATGATTTGAAGGAGGAGAACTAGTTTACTGGGATCAAATGACTCTTGACACCTGAAAGGAGCCCTGAAACAGAGGTTTGGAGAGGGAACGCTCCCCTAAATCAGCTGCAGGAGCGCTGGCGCTCCCCTATCATGCTTCAGGGAGCGTTATAACGCTCCCCAGACCCTTTTGGAGGAGTGATGCTCATCTTAAGAGCGCTGGCGCCTCCCCAGGCTTGCTAAGGAGCACTACAATGCTCTGAGACCCCTTCTGAAGGAGCACTCCCTAATCTGGGTCAGTTGTTAGCCCGTTGAGAAGAATAAGGGGAGGAACATTCGAGATTAGGAGGCAGTTGTGCTCGAATTATTGTTTTCATCAACAGATCCCTGATCTATGGAGAAGGTTCCCAACTGGTTATAAACATAACTCAAGAGGTTAGGCTCCTCCCAACCTATATAAACAGGCTCTATGATGGTGGAAAGGGGGAAGAATTGAACATATGAAACTTATGATCTTGGAGGGAACTTACAGTCAGCCAAAGGAGAGTGATCAGTGAAGCTGCTGTTATCCAGGTTGTGGATCTTTTAGGCAAGGGTTAGACGAAGAGGACTTGACGAAGCTGTCGCATTCGCATCTACGATTGTAAGTACTGATGTCGTTATTCTCATCAATATGACACACTTGGCCTGTTTCTTTTTAGTTTGTGTCTGATGTTACATGAACTTATCATTTAGTGATAGATCTGTTTTCAAGCTAATATCAATAGAGTAGGAAGTGGTCGTATCTTGTTTTGCCCGCAGGACTCAGCGAGAAGCAAAGGATTGGAGCGCAACTCGGAGCGTGCAGGGACAAACTTCGATAACAGGTACTTCTATCATCCTTCCTTCTCATGTGTTAGTTTAGATAGATTTGAAAGAAATTCAGTGCCCACATTAAGCATTTTTCTGTCTAGGGTTAAGGTCAAGCCTTAGAGGTGATCTACCTGTCCGCAGGGAGATTTTACTACAACACCTCCATCCAAAGAGGCTTAGAGAGTATTGATACGGGTGGAGTGGAACCTCACCGCACTCAATCATACAGTTCCTATGGTAGAGATCGAGGATCTCCCACCATCGATGCAACCTCATGTAGTTGGGATACCATGGACGTGGGTCCAACTCTTATGGTGTTTGGAAAACTCCATTGTTCACTATGGCAGGGCCAATAGGCCCCACCTTTAGCTAGGCTAGACTACTTATGTGTCGAGGGAACCTTTTGTATATTTTTGAGGGCATAAGCCCTGTGAATCTTACTAGACATATATTTTTGAGGCGCTTACGCCCACCTATGTACTCTGATATTTTTGATATATATATGTGTATTTACATATTTTGATGTCTTATGGATTACATTTATTTACAAATGTTTTTACATGTGCGTGTATGTGATTTTTCTTACATGTGTGCAATATGCCAATCTAATACATGATTAGCTAGAGTATCTGTGATTTGATTCAATCTCCTAGGAACATGGATATACATAATGTAATCAAAGCTTTATTCTAAGAGATGTACCCTAAGGAACCATCGGTGTAGAGTAGGATCGTAAACGTGGTAAACCCATTTAACGAGGACACAACCAACTGAGTGTCTAAGTAGACCTGGAGGTGAGAAATACCATGTGACAAAGCATCACGAAGAAACTCTAAGACTGCGCTATATTCGACAACATTGTTTGTGGCGTCACCTAAACAAACACCTCCTAAAGATAGCAACTGGCCCTGAGGTTTGAAAATCACCCAAGCTGCGAAAGAAAGTCTCCGAGTGTGCCAGCTAGTACCATCTACAAACCCAATGAACACCTATGATTCACTTGACATCTTCCATAGTGAAAAATCTAACATAAAAAATGACATGTCCATAAAACAAAAAGACAAAAAAAAAATGTATAAAAACTATACATATATAAAAGTCATCCAAGGCAACCCACCTACAAGTAATACTTCTTGAGGTAGAGCCCATTTCTAGGCTCTGCCAAAGCATTTACCTCAAATTCCACCAGATGATAAGCGTCCTTCTTTAGAACCTCCTTCACGATGAAAGGTCTGAACCACATGGGTTTGAACTTGCCTTCCCCCAGGGGATCCTTATCTTGGTCATAGACTAGGACAAGTTCGCCTTCAGAGAAAATACGAGGATGAATGAATTGATCATACTAACACTTGACTTTTTTTTTGTGAGCCTCGTTGGCCAAGGCTGCATCCCGACGCTTCTCATCAAGCTGCTCAAGATATAATAAAAGATCCTCAAGCGGTGAAGTGTCTAGAAATAACTGTACTTCCAAATTTAGAGATGGGATCTGACACTCTATAGGAAAGACTACTTCCAACCTGTAAACGAGTTGAAAAGGTGAGAAATTGGTTGCAGTCTTAACAGACGTTCGGTAGGCCCATAATGTCGAGTACAACATCAAATGCCAATTTGACTTGGCCGAATTGATCATTCATTGTAGAATAGTCTTAAGGGACTTATTCACATCTTCTACCTGACCATTCGCTTGTGGGTAGTAGGGTGACAAATGTTATTGCCTCAACCCAAGCTTTGACGTTAACTCAAACATCATTTTATTCTGAAAGTGACTGCCATGGTCAGTGACAATCTCCCTTGAGATGCCAAACCTTGCTATAATATGGTTAAACAAAAAAAGAGTTGATGTCTCACCATCATATTTGAACGTTGGCATAGCCTCGACCCACTTTGTGAAGTAGTCTACTGCTACGATGATATAACGGTGCCCCCTTTCTGAAGGGGGGTTGCATGTAGTGTAATCAATCCCCCACTTGGTGAAGGGAACAACTGTGATGATGGGAAACATAGGAGTGGGGTGTGCCCTCATCTTCTGATAGACGATTTGACACGGGTGACACTTCTTGACCGATTCAACACAATCTTTGATTAATTTCAACCAAAAGTAACTGGCTCATAGAATATTCTGGTTTGTTTCCAACCCATATAAATGACCACCACATGCTCCAGTATGGCAATTGTTAAGCACAATTTCTTCTTCTTCATGAGTGAGACATCGATGAAGGATACAATCTACACCTAGATGATACAAAGTGTCCTCGAGTATGAGATAGTTCTTGGCCCGATGGCATATATGACGACGCTCATCACGAGAAGCAGAGGTGGGGCACTTCAAAGTCTAGAGATAGACTAGTATATCTCCATAGCAAGGGTCCAAAGACATGATCAAAAACATGTCTCCTTTAATAGGAGACTCTTCGGGTATAACATCAAATGACTCGAACGGAAGTTCCAATATGAGTTCCGCAAAGACCAGAGAATTTTTGGATTTCACCGAAACAAAATCCAAGTCAAATTCCTGGAGGGTAACTATCCATATACTAATATTTCCACCGATTACACGTTGTGTCAACATGTATTGAAACAGATTCACAACAACAATAATGGTGGTATTGCAAAACAAGATATAATGACGGAACCGTTGGACAACATGAACTCTTGCTGACGTAAGTTTTTCAACATGTGAATAATTGAGTTCTGGTCCAACCAGGCCTCCGATCAGGTAATAAATCACGTGTTCTTCAAGAAAATCATCCTCTTGAACCAAGACAATACTGATGGTCGACTCCACAATGACCAAGTACAATAAGAAATATTTATTATAATTGGGTGGCCGAAGCAAAGGGACAGACGTGAGGGTGAATTTCAACGCTTCGAAAGAGAACTGAGTGACTTCGTCCCAATGAAAAGGAATTCCCTTCTTTAGTAAACGCATGAAACCCTTTGTGATCTCGGCATAGTTTGCGATGAAACGCTGTAAAAATTTCACTTTCCCCTGTAAACTCTGAAGCTGAGGGAATGTGCATGGGGGAGGCAACTGAACTATCACCTCAACCTTTAGAGGATCGACCATGATCCCTATTGTCAAAACTATGAAACCTAGCAGATGACCTGATGTCACACAAAAACTGCATTTGTTTGGATTCAAGCGAATCCAGTAGAAGTGGCATCGCTCAAAGATAAGTCGGAGGTGTGTGGGATGATCAACTCTCTTGTGAGATCATGATGCTAAATAATCGATATAAGCCTCGACTATGTGTTTGAGATCGTGGAAAGAAAAAGACATGGCCCGCTGAAAAGTAGCTCCAACATTTTTCAGACCAAAAGGCATCTTCCGATAAGTGAATGTACCCCACGGACAAATGAAAGTAGTTTTGTGTTGGTCTTCAGGTTTGATCTATATCTGGTTGTATCCTGAAAAACCATCCATGAAAGAAAAGACCTCGCAACCTACGCATTCATCAACGATCTGGTCAATAAATGGAGTGGGGAAATTATCCTTTGGACAGGCCTTGTTCAAATCATGAAAGTTCGTACATACGCAAATCGTACCTTGTTTTTTGTTGACTGGAATGGGATTTGACACCCATTGAGTCAATTGGACGGGGTAGATGAAACCATCTTTGAGTAGTTTCTCTAATTCAGCCTTAATAGTTGCTTCTTTCTTAGGATTAACCGGATGAAGCTTATGTCAGACTAGCTTAGCATCAAGATATGTTGTGATTTATTGTTCGACGATTCTTGGATCAATGCCTAACATTTCCTCGTAAGAAAAGGCAAAAACGTTGCGGAATTCCTTAAATAAACCCATGTAGATGAAACCATCTTTGAGTAGTTTCTCTAATTCAGCCTTAATAGTTGCTTCTTTCTTAGGATTAACCAGATGAAGCTTATGTCAGACTAGCTTAGCATCAATATATGTTGTGACAACATGAACTCTTGCTGACGTAAGTTTTTCAACATGTGAATAATTGAGTTCTGGTCCAACCAGGCCTCCGATCAGGTAATAAATCACGTGTTCTTCAAGAAAATCATCCTCTTGAACCAAGACAATACTGATGGTCGACTCCACAATGACCAAGTACAATAAGAAATATTTATTATAATTGGGTGGCCGAAGCAAAGGGACAGACGTGAGGGTGAATTTCAACGCTTCGAAAGAGAACTGAGTGACTTCGTCCCAATGAAAAGGAATTCCCTTCTTTAGTAAACGCATGAAACCCTTTGTGATCTCGGCATAGTTTGCGATGAAACGCTGTAAAAATTTCACTTTCCCCTGTAAACTCTGAAGCTGAGGGACTGTGCATGGGGGAGGCAACTGAACTATCACCTCAACCTTTAGAGGATCGACCATGATCCCTATTGTCAAAACCATCTTTGAGTAGTTTCTCTAATTCAACATTAATAGTTGCTTCTTTCTTAGGATTAACCGGATGAAGCTTATGTCAGACTATCTTAGCATCAAGATATGTTGTGATTTATTGTTCGACGATTCTTGGATCAATGCCTAACATTTCCTCGTAAGAACAGGAAAAAATGTTGCGGAATTCCTTAAATAAACCCATGTAGATTTGAATCTCCTCGGGGGATTAGTCCGCTACGACGAAGACATTCTCCACGACGCCAGGGGTTCTGGAGATATCTATATGTATCATTTTAGCAATGGTTTTGATATTACCTTCAGCGTAAACTATGGGCGTAGCTAAAGGATTGATAGGGCAAGACCTATCTCCAGTCATAGTCAACGTGAATTCACCTTCTTCAATTATTCTCAACTCTGGGAGAAAATAGGATATGTGATGGAGATCGTCCCAAGGTCTGTTTGGACCAGTCATTGCCTTGATAATCACCTCATATGAGGGAAATACTAAGTCTAAAGAATCAGTATCGACAAGGGAACCTTGAGCCCAAATAGGTTCGAGAACCGGATCTAACTCTTGTGCAGGAGTCAGATCGGGGTCGGTGGAAGCTTGTTGGACTATAGAGTACGCAACTTCTTCCATGGACAAGGGCATGGCCATTCCATGGTGCCATGTCCCTTCCATCGTGGTTGATGGGGAAGGAAGAGTCCACAGATCATTAAAGTAAGTCTTGTGAAATGATGAGACTTGAAAAATTTTGGCCCTAGGCTGGTCGGGGATAGCCGATATGTACTTGACATTGCCGGTTGGAGGTGGGTAATAGAAAGTACCCATTAAAGGTGGGCACAAACCAACCCCTACGTTGACGATGCTAGGATGAGGGTTATCAATCATTGGGACCGTGGATTCCCCCAATGAAGGGTCAGGATGGGAGAAGGATAATTGATCAATGGACATGATCCGACCCTCATGTGGAAACAACAAGACCTGGAAAATTGTCGTGACCACTGCATGCATAGAATAGGTCCAACTCCTTCCTAACAAGTAATTGTAGTCAATAGGTGCATCGACCAATTCAACCTCGATGCACACGGTCTTTCCTCCTAGCTGCACGATGAAAGAAGGAATGATTCCATGTGGTCAAAATGAACGACTGTCGAAAGTGGTAAGAAGAGTAGGTGACGGAGACAAAATGAGTTGGCCAATGGCCTTCCAACACGCCAACGACATCATGCATGTCAAGGTACCCTCATCAACCATCGTGTGGAAAATGTTTCGGGTAAAATTTTTCATGGTGCAAGCCACTACTATCTGAAATGCCACGTGGTAGGGTAGACAAGGTTTTAAGTTGGTCATATCAAGCATGATCGTTCCCAAATTAAAAGTCTTAGCAGATCCTAAGGCATCTAATAGAGCCTTTCTCTAGGAAGGGCAGCTCTGGAGGACCTCCAAAGAAGACATTACACAAGGGGTTTGTGACAAATCTTCCACCACAGAGTAGTTCTGGGCAGACCTTGCATTTGGATTGTGGGAAGCTTTCTTGAATGCACCTTTTGGGATGGATGTCATTGTTTCTCCCAATGTCTTCTCAATCTGTAGAGGAAGTGGTGGGTTTTCGTCTTCTTTACCCTTCTCAGAGGTGTTTGGCATTCCGTAGTCATGTGTCCTAGTTGATATGTGGGAATCACCTTTCAACATTAACACATTCACAGACGAAGGATTACTTGAAGATGGAGGGGGTCCTTGACTACCCCCTTCCATGCTCGAAGAGGCTTGAGCTAAAATTTTCCCATGTGGAAATGGGTTCGTTAAAGCAATAGGCTACTGCTACGCCAATAACGTTTGGGCCTTCGCAAGCTGAGGGCACATGTGAGTCAGATGTTCCTCCATGAAAAGGTTACACGGATACTTCGACTTCTTCTTTTCTATGTTTCCCCCACCAACATTGTTGGTGGGTTTCTTATCCCCCTTACCCTTATTTCATTGTTTCTTCTTTCCATCAGGCTGTTGGGTGGTATTCGGGTTTGTCGATTACACACTATGTACATATGACGTTTGGGTAGGGGGAGCAGCCGAACTAGTGGTCTGGCTGGCTACTATCTGTTGTATTCACAATTGCTGCAATTGATTTGATAGTTGATCAACGAGCTTCATTTACACTGAACCAACAATACCATTAGGATGTGGTCCAGATCTCTATCTTGTCTTGTCAAGTATCGATCATGGTGCATCCGAAAAAACTTTGTAAAGTAAACCAGATTGAGAGTAAATCATCTCTAGTTGTTGAGATCTCATTATCGCTTCTTCTTCTGAAAAGACCCCCGACGTTGCTACGTATTTGGATAACTGCAGGACCAAAGACTTGAGGAACCACTCTAGAAAAAATTCTGGTGGGACTAGTACTTTTATCAAGCTCTTCCAGAGTCTCCATTCTCCGATGTGATCAGAGATATGGTCTGCCTTTATCTTCTCAAAGTTGGCCGACAATTCTGTGTCAACGTCGTATCTCACAGGTAATTGAAAATGGTTTAAGAAAACCATTTTCAATTCGCCAAACATAGAGTATCTTGAGCGGTCGAGCTCAATGTACCATTTCACAACACTCCCGATAAGAGTGCTTTGAAACAAACACAATTGTATGGATTCATCTCTTAATGAGTTGGATGAGCACCATAGATGGAAGGTAGTCACATGATCGCCTGGATCTTCATTAGTCTTATCTTAGAAATTTGGAATGTCCAAAGGAAACTTGGTCGGCATAGGAGGCCAACACAGATCGTGACGAATGGGGTCATTTAGTAACCTTGACAAGTCTGGAAAGTGCATAGTTGCCAGAAACGAAAGTTTGGGTTTTTGGTTATAACCAGGGAAAAAGGAGCCTGGAGTTTGGATGGCACCAGGTTTCCAGGAAAAGTTAGGTTGTTGGCTAGGGTTCTGGTAAAAACCATGGTCGTGACCAATGTATAGATTATGCACTTGTTGAGACTTCATCGATTGACTCCCGTAATAGGACGTAGAAGGTTGGGCTTGCGTTGTTTTCCAAGGATTTTGGAAAGGGTTTCCCCCTGCCGATACGATGGGAAAAGGTCCTGAGCCTTGTTCGGGGTTCCATTGGCTATGGAAAGGGTTTCCCCTGATCGACATCCCTGATGAGGGAACTAATCCCTGCCATGAATTCCAAGGTCCTTGTGAGGAGGGAACTCCTATGTTTTCCCCTTGTGCAAGAATAGTACCCTGCATAGGATTTTGTTTTCCATAACCGGGGTTTCTCTCGGCCGAGAAGACAGCTGACGAGAATGCATTGTTACCAAACACGCCAAACAAAGAGAATGATAGAGAACCCACTTGTGTGGAATTGGAAGAAGGTCCTTGACTACCTTCTTTGGATAGGTTGCAGTGTATGGTCGGCCAGGTAGGTTGCTGAGAAATGTCGCTGAGTGAGGGAGACGACGGAGGTATATGACCCCCGCCATAAGGGAAAGCATTATAGGGGGCTAAGGTTCCCCCCATAGACCCTTGTAAGGGAGCGTTAGAGCTCCTTTCCCCCAAGCCCATGGTTTGAAGGGTTGAGTAGGACAGGACCGAGTTCGTACTAAAGCCGAGCATCCCGTATGAAAACAGAGGGCCCGTCACACTCTATGTAAGTGGTGCAGTGATTGCCACCATGGACAAAATTAGACCACTGCCCGAGGTAGAGGCGGTCAAGACCATGGTGGCCCAGACCTACGAAGGTGAGTTAGGAGGTAGAACGCCCCCCATTGTGATATCCATAGAGGGAGTATGAGGACTCCCTGACGAAGTAGCAACATTTGTTTCCATTGATTCTTGCAAGATTATTTGGTGCTCGTGATGCGTTACCCTTGGGGGGGAGAGTTGTATCAAAAGTGGCACCGACAAGTCAGTGATCGAAGAGTTATATGGACCGAGAGCTTCCACTCCAAGGTTAGAAATAGTCGATTCCTATGGATTCACAAGTTCTCCTCTCGAGGATAGATCGGGTACAGTTTCATGTTGCTCGATCACCTCAAATGACCCTTGCTGATCAAGTCTCCGCCTTAGCGGTGGTGGTGGTGGCTCCAATTCAACTGGCGGTAGGCCCAGAAGCCTTCGCAATCGACCGAGCTCTTGATATTCCACTGTGTGAGAAGATCAATGACACACTATGGTTTTTATAATGTTGAATATCAAACACACACTAGAAAAATTTCCTATGAGATATAGCAAGAAAACCACTACAAACTAGTTGGAAGAACAGTTACACTAGCCAACACTAGAGAAACTTACCGGTGCAAGTGCAACTCGAATACGAAAGCACCCTCTGGGTATACTCTGCAAAGCGTGGCTCAATATATTTCCTAGGTACCATGGTATACTCCCGCAGTCACCTATGTAAGTCCCTGATATATAGGAAACTAGGTTGCCAACTCGTGAACAACTACCAGGTGGGTACAGTCGACAGTCGGGTGGACCACAATGAGCAGGGTATCAAGACTGAAACCTATCAAGGGTATCGAAAGCAAGTGTTCTGGAAGATGACTGAGGACTTTAAATGGATTCGAGACCCATGAATATCTGTGGAAAATGTGATCAACGAAATCCCAAGATAAGCCCTCTATATGCGTTCCTCTGCTACGATTGGTATGGCTTTGGAGGGGTTATCTTCGCTACCTTTCTGCACGCGACCTCATGTTTAGCCCTTGTGTTAGAGGGGGGTCCTGGATAATTTCCATGTCAATGAACTTCTACACTCCCTAGCACAGACTCGTATGTTTGTTTTATAGCCCTAAAGAGTTTCCTCTCCAACCTAAATCAGGGCTCTAGCCTAATCTAGTTGATGGACCCTACAAACATGAAAGTCTGATGAAATTTAATTTACCGTTAATTTTAAGTGGTTGTTCATAAGTCAAAGGGAATGAAAATGAAACTGATGGTGTTTGTTAAGAGACGAAAGAGAAGAACAAATGCTGGAAACAAAATTACTTATTTTTTCAATAAATAAATATTTGTGAATTTAACCTCTTTAACCAAACTTTTTCGTAACTACTTTTCTTAGATCTTTGAAAAGAAAAACCCAAAACAAGACTTCACTCGACTACAAGCTACTTAATTTCCTAAGTATTCAATAAAGAACTTAGGAAAAAATTATTTTTCCTCGATATATAAAGCAACTAACCTAAACTACTTTTACCAAACAAAGGAATTTTATTTATTTATTATTTTATGCTTCAAAACAAGAAATTTTGAAAATGAATTCTTTTCTTTTCTTCTAAAGAAAAAAGGGAAAAATGAAGACAAGACAAGAAAAATAAGTGACTTCTAGCCCCATCGCAGATCACAGGGAGTCACTAACAATACCAAGAAGGCAAATTATAACTAACTCACAAACTCCTCTAAAAAACCTAATAAAGAAAACACAAGAAATCTTTGATAAAGAAAAGCTAAACTCAGGTCAGACCTAAGCTACAGAATGCTATAAAAAAGACTAGAACTAGATCAAGAAAACCCCTGAGAAGTATGACTTCTGACAGGGAAGAAGTTGACTGCCTCTTTTAAAAAAAAAAAATTCTCAACACAGGTACGCTACTGACACTTCAACAGCCTGCGTATGTATGCAAGATATCCAAAGGTAGGGTGTGTATGTATGTGTACAGACCCACTACAGGCCGCATACACCTCTGTAACTTTCTAAAAAAAAAAGAAAACAATAGTCAAGCTGACAAGGCAGGGAGTACTGGTATGGAAGACCAGAATCCCTTAAAGACTCGGACACTTACAGAAACTCAAAAAAGGCAGTTAAACCAATTAAAGCACCCAAAAATATCCCCTAAAAACCCTAAAGGCTCCCCAATATGGTCACCAATTCTGCTATAGTGGGAAACCCCCCCTACGGACTACACTAGGGTTCTAAAGTGCAGGCAGAGCTAACTGTCTAAAGTCTCCTACTTTTAACAACTATTTCGACAATACCCCAAAATCATACATAAGATGCAAAAAATAGGGATTCGATAGGCTTACCTTAAACCTCGCATCCAGTGTCGATCCCTTTGCGCTCTGTTGTTTCCCGACTGCAGATCTCCTCCCAAGGACAACCTGCATTCACCAAAATACAAACAAGAAACTACGAGCATGCATTCTATATATTGATTAGTGGGTTAGATATCAAAAAAATATATAAATAAATCATAAAGATTGAAGATATCATTTGGCGGGACGAAAAAGGTACTTCTTTATATTAATCTCATAGAGTAGCTTACAATATGAGACCGACAACTTCTCCTCGAACTTGGTCCTAGGATCCTCTTCACCAAGCTCCAACTACTTTCACGTATCTTTCTCCTCTTCAGTTCTCCCTTTGGAAAAAATAACAAGTAAGATGGCCTACTGCCATGTATGCATGTATGGTGCAATTTAGGGTTATAATACAGATACAAGTAATTATGCAATGGGAGCAGTCTTGTTGCAACATGGTAAGCCCATTTGTTTTCATTATGAATTTTTTAATATTGTTGTGACTAACTATCCTACTTATGATAAGGAGTTGTATGCATTGGTATAAAGTGTGAAAAAATGGAAACATTATTTGTTGGGAAAAGAAACTATCATTCACATAGATCATCAACCATTGAAATACTTACAATAAAAAACAAAGCTACAACAATTAAGGCACTTCAGATCCATGGGTTTCCTACAACAATTCCACTTGGTTATAAGGTATAAGAAATACATTTATAACAAAGTTGTTGATATGCTTTATATGCCTAATGTTAGTTCTTCAATTATTCTTAAGCAAAATTCTACCATGCATGAGAGCTATGTTGAACAATATGCTTTAGATGTTAATTTTAAAGAGGTTTATGCAACTTTGTGTCATTATAACTAAGTTGAGGAATTGGATTACCATGTGCATGATAAGCTTGTGTATCATCTTGGAAATCTATGTATTCCATTGGGTGAAAGAGTCAACATCATAAGGGAAGCACATTCTTCTCTTATTGATGGCCACTTTGGTGTAGGTAAGACAATGGCTAATTTGCAAAGGTATTTCTATTGGCCTAAAATGAATGAAAGTGTTTCAAGATATGTAAGAGGATGTTATTTATGTGCTACAAGTAAGACTAGCAATAGAAAGTTGGGTTTTTATACTCCACTTCCGGTTCCTTCTCGATCTTGGGAAAGAATTGCCATGGACTTTGTAGGAGGTCTACCTATGTCTAAAAAGAATCATGATTATCTTTATGTTGTGGTTCACTGTTTCAGGAAAATGTGTATTTTGTTGCCTTGTAAGAAGAAGGTTATAGCTGAACAAACGACACACATGTTATTTCATCATGTTTGGGTACATTTTGGGTTGCCCAAATCCATTATTTATGATCGATATTCTCGATTTATTGGGAACTTTTGGTCAAGATTATGGGAACTCATGGACATCAAGATGAAAAAGACCATAGCATTTCATCTACAAACCGATGGTCAAACAAAAGTGGTGAATATAACAATAGTACATCTTCTTCGTGGTTATTGCAACAAACATCCTAAGCTTTGGGATGAGCACTTACACTACATTCAACATGCTTACAACCAGGCTAAGCACTCTTCGACTCAAACATCTCCATTTGAGGCATGTTTTGGTTATTTACCAAAATATCCTTTAGATTTTATATTTGGGAAGGATATTGCTATTGATGGTCATTATGACATTGATAGAGCAAAGAAGTTCATTGAACAAATTCAGTTAGTGCATCAAA
This sequence comes from Picea glauca, assembly GCA_000966675.3. Lineage (NCBI taxonomy): Eukaryota > Viridiplantae > Streptophyta > Pinopsida > Pinales > Pinaceae > Picea > Picea glauca. The sequence continues at coordinate 68,276 of JZKD02S1756516.1, forward strand.
TGGTACAAGAACAGTTGGAAAAGAGCCAAGCCAAGTACATGACAAACATCGTTTTGATCACAGTTTCCAAGTTGGAGATGAATTTTGGCTTTACATTAGCAAGGAGAGGCTTAAAGGGGAAGGTAAAAAATTGAAACCAATTAGATATGGACCTTTCAGGATTCTTGAAAACATTTGTAACAATGCCTTCCATTTGGATTTACCTCCTTATATGAAAATGTATGCAGTTGTTAATGTTGCGAATTTGAGATTTTATGAGCCTTCTTTGATTGATGATCAAGGAGAACATGTTCAAATTCCTTCCATAGATGACTTCTCACCAGAATATCTTTCTAAATTGCATGAGGATATAATCCTTTATAGGAGGATGAGAACTTCAAAATGAGGGAATGTGGAATACCTTCGTGTTGGTATTAAAGTCACAAATCCAAGCAAAGCTAGATGGATTGAGGTTGGAAAGGTGAGGGAACTATACCCTCATCTTCAAATAGGCTAAAAGTAGTCTTTTGGAAGTCTAAAAGCTTCCCAATTGGAGGAGTGATCCAGGGGATCAAAATATGCTCAAAACTAAAAGTTCTCGGAATTGCTTGATAACAGACTCGTGCGTAGGCCTTGTCCTCACGATCCAAATACAACTTGAATGGGTTCAAATAGACGTTGTATGTGATAGATATCACGTTCTGTCCACTTTTCCAAGCATGCAAAATTTTGCTAACTGTACAGTCCGTACATGCCATGTGAAAGCTCATCGTACAGTCTCTACGGACTGCACAACTGACATGGTAGGGTGACATGGATTGTTTAGTTGTTAGGTGATGATATGGCACGGTACCATACTAACACATCACAAGTGATTATTTGGCAGTTTATGTGGCAATTGTTTACATGGACCAATGGGTGGTCAACACGTGGCATGCTCAGAGCGAATGCGAAGGTGCCACATGGCCTAGCCAGAGGCCACCACGTGGCACCCCATCATTGGTTTGTTGATTAAAATTAGTATGGAGTCTGTGGGAGTCGAACCTAAGACCTCCAACAAGGCATAATATCCGTGTAGGTGGGGCCACCAACCCACCTACCACATGGTTCTTATCCTATATTCTCTAAACTAATATTTAAGTTTGCACTAATGTTTAGTTGGTGGAGAAAGGGATGGGGATTATCCCCAGCCCTCGATCATTACAAAACCCCTATACCATATGACCTCCTACACATGGGGTATTCAATGAATAGGTCGGCGCTAGGACAAATGGGCCATGCGACCGACACCTTTGTCGGAAAAGGTGCCTATGTTCCCTAACGGTGCAACAAATTTGCCCAAATTATGGAATGGGACGTGTGCTGGGTTTTTGGCACGGGAAATGCCTAGGAGCCAGGTTAGTCACACACATGTGCATTTTGGTGAGTAGAGACAACAAACAATTGGGAAAAACATCCAAAGTTGTATTTTTCTCAGTTCTTGGCCAAACCAGGTGCAGGAAGAGCCTAGCTAGGGGTTTTTGGACATTTCGAAGCCATTGAAGCTATCTATTTTGAATTCATAGCATTGTAAATTATTTATTTTGACACTTTGAGCATTAATTAAAATGATCCATTGGAAGTTGGACCAGGAAATGTAGCCCAAGAGAGGGGTGAACTCCTTTATCATTTTGTTGTGTTAATGTGCTTATTTTGATGGTTGTTATGTATGTTTATGCTGATCGTGTTTAAGTAAAAACTCATTAAGTTTTAATGTGTTATCTTCTTTATCTTATTTCCCAAGCACATACAAATTACACTTGCAATTTTAAAGGGACTCAAGCCTTTTCATTTTTAGATCACTGATGTATATTATGTTTCTAGTCTGAAGCATAATTTGATGAGCACATGACAATTGTTACAGAAAGGATAAATAATCTCTATGGAAGATAATCACTGTGTGATTATGGACATATATCCAAGCAATCAACTTATTGCAAAAATTGAGATGACAAGCAACATAATGTTTCCATTGACATTGAAGTCAGTCAAGAAGAGAAAAAACAACACAAGTTGTCGGTAACAAAAAATATGCGTAGTCAAACACTGCATTCAAATAAGAAAATGAAGAAGTAAGTGCATGCATTTCCAAAGAAGGAAAAGTTAGTGCGCACAATTTTAAAGAAAAAGAAGACAATGACACATAAATGCAGGAAACATTCTAATCTAAAGTTGAGGATGACTCCTAGTTATGGAATTTCATATTTTGACCTTTGAGATTTCGGGGTATGAAGCTACTACATACAAAGGATATGGTGAAAGGTTTGTCATTAATAGAAAAACCAAAACTAATATGTGAAGGATGCATCTTTGGAAAGAAACATAAAGAGTCATTTCTAGTTGGAAAGTCATATAGAGAAAAATATCCACTAGAAATAATACATTTAGATATGTTTGGACCAATGCAAACTCTATATATAGGAGGAAGTAATTATTTTTTGACATTTATTTATGACTTCTCAAGAAAAGAATGGATTTATTTCCTAAAACATAAATCTGACGCATTGGGTTGTTATCAACAGTTCAAATCACTTGTGGAGAAGCAAAGTGGTTATTACATTAAAGCTCTAAGAATTGGCAGAGGTGGTGAATATGTTTCAAGAGAATTATGGAACTTTTGTAAAGTTCATGGCATCTACAAACAATTCACTGCGCGGTATACACCACAGTAGGATAATGTCACAGAGGGGAAGAATCGAACCATCATGGAAATGGCGCACAGTATGTTAGCAACCAAACATTTGTCAAATGAGTATTGGGTTGAAGCAGTAGCAACTGCAGTATACATCATGAACATATGTCCAACAAAGAGTGTGAAGAACAAAGTTCCTCAAGAATCCTGAATAAGTATGAAGCACAATGTGGCGCATTTAAATTTTTTTTGTTGTGTCGCATACGCACATGTTCTAGATGAGATGAGAAATAAGTTGGATAACAAAGGACAAAAATTTATATTTTTTGAGTACTTTGAAGATACAAAAGCATACAAACTGTATGATCCTATTGCAAGGAAATTCATAATCAGTCGCGATGTTCAATTCATGGAGAATGAAGCATGGGATGGGAGCATAGAAAGGACAATCAAAATTATTGATGCTATGGGGCATGATGACATAGAAGAAGAAGTGGTTCAAACACCAGTTATAAGTCAGTGCGTAGTTCCTTCCACTCTTGTAAATATGACACAAATCACAACACAAACTACTCTAGTGATATCTGCAGGTGCACAATCTACACCTAGAATGCAACAAACTCTAGAAAGAAATCCAAGTAGTTCTACGTCTCTAGATCCAACATTAGCAAGTATGTTACCAAGAAAGACAAGAATTCTACACAACATCTACAATGTTGACAAAACAAATTCATTTTCAGTTTTTTCTCTGTTTTCACAGATAGACAATCCATTAACTTTTGAAGAAGTTGTCAAAGATGATGTATGGGCTCAAGCCATGGATGGAAATTAGATGCATAGAGAATAATTAGACATGGAAATTGGTAGATGTACCCAAAGACAAATATGTGATAAGTGTCAAGTGGATTTATAAAACCAAGAAAGATGCAAATGGAAATGTGCAAAAGCATAAGGAAAGACTAGTTGCAAGAGGTTTTACATAGCAACCTAGAATTGATTTCAATGAAACATTTGCGTCAGTTTCATGCATGGACACAGTCAGAACTGTGTTAGACATTGTTGTGCAGAATGAGTGGCATGTTTATCAAATGGATGTAAATTCAGAATTTTTGAATGGACATTTAGAAGAAGTATATGTGGAACAACCACAAGGCTACGAGATTCCAAGACAAGAAAACAAGGTATACAGGTTGAAGAAATCACTGTATGGGTTAAATAAATATCCTTGAGCTTGGTATATACACATAGATTCCTATCTCATTCAAAATAGATTTCAAAGAAGTGAATGTGAGACAACACTGCACATCAAAGAAAATCAACAAGGTAATATGTTAATTGTTTTTCTATTTGATTTTTACAAGTGATTTTGGCTTAGATTAATTTAAGTTAGTCATGAAGGATGAATTTGAAATGAATGATTTGGGGCTTATGAGATATTTTCTGGGTATTGAAGTTCACCGGTCCAAAGCTAGCATATTTATTTCACAATCTAATTATGCACATGAAATTTTGAAAATATTTAATATGATAAACTCCAAAGTAGCCCCAACACCTGTCATAACGAGATTGAAGTTAAGCAAGGAAGATGAAGGATCTAAGGTGGATCCCACACTATTTAAAAGGATGGTAGGAAGTCTTATGTATCTGATAGTGACAATGACTGATATTATGTATGGAGTGAGCTTGATTTCAAGGTTCAAGGAAACTCCAAAAGAATCACACTGGAAGGAAGGAAAAATAATTTTGAGATATGTGAATGGAACAAAAGACTTTGGAATTATGTATTATACTTTAGAAGATTTCAAACTTACTGGATACACTGACAATGATTATGGAGGCAACATAAATGATAGGAAAAGTACCTATGGGTACACATTTCATTTTGGAATAGGTATAGTATCATGGGCATCAAGGAAGCAACCCATAGTGACTCTTTCTTCAGTTGAAGTTGAATATGTCGTAGCTACAAATGCAACTTGTCAAGCAGTTTGGATGAGAAAAATGTTAAAAGATTTTTTGCAGGAACAACGGGAACCAACTACAATATTTTGTGACAAAAACTCTGCCATCATGTTATGAAAGAATCGTATGTTTCACAAGAAAACCAAGAACATTGATATAAGGTATCATTTTATTAGAGAATTAGTGAATACCAAAGAAATTTGTTTATAATTTTGCAGGTCTAAAGAACAAGTTGCAGACATATTTACAAAATATTTGGCAAGAGATGCATTTTAGAAACTGCACAGTTGTCTAGGAGTCAATGCACTAATAGATGTTTGACAATTCATGTCAATTCAAATTTTTGATGCAAATTTTGTATTTTGTAAACTCACCTACTTATAATTAAGGGGGAGTGTTGGAGATATTACTTATAAGTCATGAGCTTCATGCTTACGTAGACTATGTTTGTCATAGAAAATAGATTCCTTTAGTTTGTCAGATACGTCAAGCAAGAGTGTTAGCATGGGTTTATTTAATGAGTCGATCTTTATCTTTCTCGAGCTCTGTTATGCAGATAAGAGTCAGTCGAAATTTATTGTCGTCTTAATTATTTTGAGTCAGTTCACTTCTACAAGAATTTTTTTGGTCTCAGTCTATATATGTCTGAGTCTGTAGGATGTCAAGAAGCAACAAACTAGAAGAAAATAGTCAATAGAGAAGAACAACAACAACTGTGAAGAGTTTGAGAACTCTGAGAGGACAAGCTCTATGTTTTGTAAGTTGTAGAAGTTATTGGAGCCAAAGGTAATCATTGTTATTGTATTTTGTATTAGCGGGCAGTGTCGAAGTTCATAATATATCAAGTTTTGTACATTGATGTATTTCTAAGTTATGTTCTATTTGTGAGTTCATATGCTAAGTATAGCACAATGTTGATTTCGTGTCAAGAAATTGTTTATTAAGTGTTTTTATCACATCACACAATATATTGAGTGGTGTGTGAACTGCACAGTCTTTTGCAACTATGTTGCTTAAACTTTTTATTCATATTGTAGATATAAGACATTCATACTCTTGTAGTTCTCAAGAGGCTTTGATGATAACCATTAATTGCATTTGTTGACAATGAAATGATATTCTTTGTTGTTCCAGGTTTTCTATCGCTTTTTCTCATAGTATTGTTTGGCCACAAGTGGTTCTCTTGCACATAGAGAGAGATCTCTTCAACAAGCCAACCCAAATCACAAAATAAAAGTAAGTAAATCCATGCAATTATTATTACAATAATTTCTTTAGAGGATTTTCATAATAAGAAACTCAAAAAGAGTAAGCGCAAATGCAACCATCGAACATTGTAGAATCCATGGCAAGTGGATAACCTTTTCTCCATGGTTGAGTTTGAGTGTGACTAGTTTGTACGAATGTTGTTGATGTTATTAGAGTCGAGCTGGAGAAATCATGTTGTGCTAGAAAAGATGCAAACCAAGGCAAATAACTACGATAAAAATGGGCACTGATAAATCGTATTTGTATATAAAAAATGCTCGAATCTCTTACCTAAGAGTGTAGGTATTCTACAATTTGTCCTGAGCACAAATGGCTTGTGTGGATGTTGTTGATGACCAATATTGTAGGTATTATGAGCTCAAAGTTCTTTTGTAGATTCTATTGAAGCAGTCTTCTAAAAGATGTGGAGTTATTGTGAGAGTGAAAGTTGTGTGAGAACTGGCGATTACACTGAACATTCGATAACTGATCCATGAAAAGAGAATGTAGTGATACCAAAAAACTTCATCAACAATGGATTAAATAGTTGATTCGTTTTAACCATTAATTAAAAAGGATTTTTTTTAAGGTTATATTTTTAATTTTTCTTTGGAATTCTGCTATAGAAATTGGTGAAATTATCATTTTTTGTTATTTAATAACATTT
>JZKD02S1756516.1:95699-111138 GCA_000966675.3 Picea glauca
TGTGTTAAGGAGTGTCAAAGTTCAGTATCATGAAAGTTATCTGGGACCCCCCTCCAACTCAGGGGCTAAACACAAGGTCACATACAGAAAGGTAGCAGAGATAACCCCTCCAAATCTAGACCAATCGTAGTGGAGAACACATATAGAGGGCTTGTCTCGGGATTCTATCGATTTCATTTACCACAGAGCTTCGTGGATCTCAAATCCATTCGAGGTCCTCAGTTGTCTTTTGGACCACTTTCTATCGATACCCTTGGCAGGTTTTAGGCTTGATACCCTGCTCATTGTGGTCTACCCGACTGTCGACTGTACCCGCCTGGTGATTGTTCGGGCGCTGGAAACCTAGTTGCCTATATTTCTAGTGACATACATAGGTGACTACAGAGGTATACCACAGTAGCTAGGACAGACATCGATCCATGATTTGCAGAGTATACCTGAAGGGTGCTTCTATTTTCGAGTTTCACTTGCACCGGTAAGTTTCTCTAGTGTTGGTTGGTGTAACTGTTCTTCCAACTAGTTAGTCGTTTGCTTTATTTGCCTTTAGGAAATTTTAGTGTGTGCTCTGTGCTCCCTATTTTTCCATAGTGAGTTAGTCAGTCATGGATTTTTGTCTCTGACCTAGGGTGGTAGACCACCCACTCCGCCTATCGTGAGGACTTTTTTGTCTTCCACTTAGAAACGTGGAGCCACCTCTTTATAGGCATTGTTTTGATACCACTGGTTTGCTAGAATTAGTGTGAAACTTTTACGGATTTGAATGATCCCGCAAAGGGAGAACCCACGCATAAGATCTTCATGGCTAAAGTTCCCAACGATACCAACCAATTAGCCCCTTCACAAGGGGATTCTTGTTCTTTTCCCTTCTTCAGAAACATTGGTGTCCATTTGATGGGCACTTTGTACATTCCTGGGTTGAATGTGGGATTACCGGTTTGGTTGGGTACCATTCCAAATGTCCCAAATGCTCTTGACGCTTCTCAGTTAAGCACTTTATGTGATGGGCACCCTATTGATGTTTCCTCATCAACAAAGTCTTCTCCTCCTCCTTCTCCCACCTATGGTGAAAGTACAGTTACTAGTAACCGAAAGTCTAAACGAAATAGAAAGAGGAAGAATCAGAAGAAGAAATCAGCAACCTCTGTGAGTCATGTTGGAGATAGGTCAACAACCTTTGCAAGTCACATTGAAGAACATCACCCAACTTCTTCAAGTTATGCTAGGGGAAATCACCCATCCTATGCAAGTCATGCTGGGGGAAAAAGTCCAGTCCCTACTAGTCATACTGGAAATAGGTCTGTAGCCTCTGCAAGTCATGTTATCGACCCATCACTAACCTTTGCAAGTCATGTTGGAGATGTGAAACCAACCACTGCTAGTCATGCTGGGGGAATTAATTGTTTTGAGAAACCTAGATGGATAGGATGTAAGCCTAAGTTCCCTTGTAAGCTTTGCAAGGGAGATCACCTTACTCATTTGTGCCCTGACATTCCAGAGGTACAAAAATTGTGGTCCCTGTCAGCAAGCTCTTTTGATTCTAAGTCTTTTGAGGTTTCCTCGTAGCCTATTTATCCATTGGTTGAGAAAGTGGTCAAGCCGATGCAGTCATCGATTGATCCCACTCCTCTTCTGGGGGGTGAGGTACCTTTAGACCATGTAGTCTTGCAGCCTATTCAGCCATTGGTTGCGAAAGTGGTCATGCCGATGTAGTCATCAGCTGATCCCACTCCTCTTATGGAGGGTGAGGTACCTTTAGACTAGGTAGTCTCACAACCTATTCATCCATTAGTTGCAAAAGTGGTCATGCCGATGCAATCATCGGATGATTCCACTCTTCTTTTGGGGAGTGACATGTCCATCGACTATGTTTTTAGCATTTTTGGTTCAATACTTTCAGAACAAGGGGGCATCCCGCTTGTTTCGAGCACACCCCCTCCAAGCCCTAGGATGGTTTCCTTTGATTGGAATGACCTTCTTGAGCCTTATCTTCCTTCTACCATACCTTTTCAAATAAGGGTTGAAGTTAATTCAACAAAAAATTATCGATGTATTGTGGATGAAGGAGCCTCTACAAGTATTTTATCCTCCTCGGTTTGGAAAGTCTTGGGATCTCTCGAGCTTGTGTATTATTCGCATGAATTGTTGGCTTTTGACAGACGTCCTAGTGAATATTTGGGGGTTCTTCCTCAGTTTCCTACCTCGTTAGGTGGGAATATTGTCTGTGTCAATTTTATAGTGGTATAAGGTCCGTTAGATTTCAATATGCTTCTCGGGTGTGATTATATATTTTCTATGAATCTTGTGGTGTCTACGCACTTTCAGGTGATGCATTTACCTCACAATGGAAGCATTGTCACTATCGACTAGCTGGAATCTGATAATCACCATCCTAATTTGGCATTATTTCAGACTACCCCTTTATATGTTCCTAGCGTTCGTGTAGACTCTACCCAGCCACGGGTTAATTATGTGGCATCTTATCCTCGATGTCCAATTGCTTCTGAGAAGGAACCTGTGAAATCATGTGTTCCCTCTCAAGACTTGGTATCAACAATTGATCCATTAGTTTATCCAATGGGGGCATGGGATCCCTTGTTTCCCCCTCTTGGTCTAAGTAGGATTAAGTATTCTTCTAAGTCTGATCTAGTTGTTAGTAGATCCTCAAGCTCTCGTGATCGTGATTCTTCGCTGATAGACTCTACCAGTCCTGGTCAGAACCTCCATCGTCATATGGAGTATGGTCAGTTTACTTCACCCTTTGGGACTGTCGACCCTCATTTGCGTGATTTCTCAAATTTTGAATTGACTTGAGATGAGGCTATCCTTGAAGCCATGACTACGGTCTCTATCCTACAGGAGGACTTACACCGTGGTTTGTGTTTTCTTCCCTTTTGGGAGACTTCCCAAGTTGATTATCAAAGAGACTCTTGGTCTGATCCTAGCAGCAAGCTCCACCTGAACTAGTTTCATACATGAGTTGTATCCCCCTTGGAGTCTTCCTTAATCCCTTTTTAGAAGTCTCCCTAAAGATGAAAAGATTGTCGAGTGACCTTGTTTCGTCACACTCGTTAAATTGGTCCAGAAGAATGTTCCTTACATGGCTCTTGTTTTAAGCCCTTTTCAGACCCTCTAAACATGAAAATATTGCCGAGCGATCTTGTGGCCTTTCATGCTCATTAAACTAAAAAATTGAAGTCACGTCTGTCCAGCAGTAGTTTACCCCTTTTTCGGGACGGTCAACTATACGAACAAAGGTATACTATAAGGAACTTCAGTTCTCTAGAGGAGTACTCTCAGGTATCATTTTAACCCTTTTTCGGGCCAGAGGGACTAAATTTATGAAAGAGGAACCCCCACGGATTCCATAGTTAAGCTCTTGTCAAACTCCCTAAAATTGAAAAGATCGTCGAGTGACCTTATTCTTTCACACTCGTTAAACTGGTCCAGAAGAACATTCCTGACGAAGTCCATAGTTAAGCTTTTTTCAGACTCCTTAAAAATGAAAAAATGGCCAAGTGATCTTGTCTTTATCACACTCGTTAAAATGGTTTTGAATAAACGTCTTGTCGGTGCTAGTTTACCCCTTTTTCGAACCAACTAGACTACCTTCAAAAAAGGTACCCCAATGGAGTCTCCTTTTACGTTTTTTCAGACTCTCTAAATATGAAAAACTATAGAGCTTACCTTTTCTGGGCTCATTAAACTTACATCGAAGGACATTACCATTGTGTGTTTTGTTAATCACATTTGCATACCCGTGTCTTTGGCCTAATGCCGACTCCATGTTACTCTCAACTAAACCATCTGAAGCATGCCTTATACGCAAGCCCTGTAGCACTTTGCCTCTGCGTCTTGACGCCTTTGGCCCCTGGAGGATTTTTCCCGAGTGTCCTTTCTTGCATATGTCTCTTTTCCCCGAGCATCCCCGTGTTCCGTGCACTTGGAACTAGTAGGTTTGCGACACTCGATCCTCGTTTGTGACATAACATTCTTTTATTCTTTTTCCAAAATTATTGAAAAAAGACAAAAAGATCAAATATACCCCGAAAAGAGGAAGGGAAAAGTATTTTCTTTATTGGTAGCATAATGAGTCACCCTTGGTTAAAGTACATCTGTCCATTTTTCCATCAAACTCTGGAATTTAATACGACCTTAGGAAGATGTTCTCTGTGTCCTCCTCCGTTTGGCTATTCTTCCAGACTTATGGAGAGTTTGTGTTGCCTCCTCCCTCGTAAACTTATGTTAATGACATGCTCCCTGAGTCTCATCATTTTTCGTGATATTGTCCAAGGGAAGATTTTACGAAGCCTGAGTCGTCCCCTCTGCACTTTGTCTCTTTCCCTCATGCCCGACCATCTTGAACGTCCAATCAAGTCTTTGTTTGAAATCAATGAATCCTCCAGTCTAATCATCAAGATTCTCTAGTCCATGACCGACGAGCCATCGAAGACCTCTAGCTAGTGAAGTTGTACACTCATATTACACTCCTACCTGAGTTTTGAAGATTTTGAAGTTGTTTCTCGAGCTCTGAAGACCTCATCTCCATCCATCATTCCTTATCATCTTCTAGAAGATGGATACTCTACATGTATATATTTTTTGATTTCGAAATGTAGCTCCGTTGTGTATTGTTCGCAGCTACACTTTGTATAGTTATATGACATGGATCTACAATGTATTTGATTGGTAGCCATGATTCTGTTTTATCCCAAGCATGGGTATGCCCGCCTCAATGAGACAATTGTTATTTTGCAGACGACATCTCCCGATTCCTGGTCCCCGGGCTCACGTGTTTAGCACATCGGTGAATATTGTTAATGTATTTCAGCCATTAGATGCTCTTCTGACCTCACACATTAGGGGGCATCTGTTATAACCCTAATTTGCACCAAACATGCTTACCTGGCATCAAGACATCTCAGATTCCTTCTTTGCCAAAACACTGTTGAACAACTCTTCTTAAAAACATATTTTATAAAGGCCCACACACCCTACTCCATTATTGCACATGTGTACAGGCTAGCTAACCTAAAACAACCCGCCTGTACCTACAAAAGTACGAAAAAAGGAAATTTTCCAACAGAACACACAACTTTGGGTGAGTTAACTAAACCTTCCATCCATGCATGGTCGAGGGTTCGACCAAATACTTAGCTTCTTCTAGCCTATAAAAGAAGGGTTAGGGGTCCCATTTGGAAGAGGAGAATCATAGTAAAGAAACTATACCCATTTTCACATTCCCTTTGTCCCAACCCTTTAGCCATCCTTGTGCAAGGAGAGATACAGAGCAAAGAAGTTGGAGGACAATTGAAGAGGAGCCTAGGACCAGGTTCACGAAGCAGTGGCCAGCTTCGTCATTGTAATTTGATTTGTTAAAGTTGATAATAAATAAGTATTTTTCCCGTCCCGCCATATGAGGTGTTCATAGTTTATTGCATACATATTTGAATCTCTAACCCATTAATCTGTAGATCAAATGCATGTAGAGTTTGTTGTGTATCTTGTGTGAATGCAGGTCAGCCTTGGGAAGAGAGATGCAGTCAGAGAGCTATCAAGAAAGAAGAAAGATCAATATCAAACCTCTGAAATAAGGTATGCTCACTTAACTACATATTTTCTAAAGAATAATGGGGATTAGGTCCAGGACGACGATAGAAAGTAGGATTCTTTAGGTCTTTTCTGCATGCATAATTTAACCCTAAATGCTAGTCTGTAGAGGTATTTCCCACTCACAACAGAATTGGCGACCATACTGGGGAAATCTCTAGAGTTTATGGGAATATTTTTTGGGTATTTTTAAGAACTTGTTTCATTTCCTGTTTTTGAAGTTTCTACAAAAGTCTGAGCTAACAGAGATTCTAGTTTTCCATACTAGTTATCTTTGTTTCTTTGCTTGACTGCATCTTTTTTTTCAAGACCCACAGAGGTACATGCGGCCTGTATAAGGTCTGCATGTGTGTACATGTGCCCTACCCTACAACAGCCCACGTGTACACACTAGCTGAGGAAGTGTCAGTTGCGTGTATGATTTCAGAAAATTTCTTTTAGAGAGGGAGTCATCCTCTCCCCTGTCATAAGTAATCCTTCTCAGGGGTTTTCTGGAACTCATTCTAGTCTCTATTTTTTGCAATTGTGTAGCTTAGGTTTCACCTCAGATTGTTTTTTTTTCTATGAAATTTTCCTTCAATTGTTTTCTTTTTCTGTCAAAGTAAGTTTCTGAGTCTTCAAGAGATTCTGGTTCTCAGTACCAGTAGTCTCTGCCTGGGATTGATTGCTTGTCCTTTCATTTTTTTAGAGTTTCAGAAGTACACGTAGCCTATATAAGGTCTGCATGCATGTACACGTGCATTGACTTTACACAGCTCGCATGCACACGCTTGTTGTTGAACTGTCAGTAGCATGCCTGTAGAGAATTTTTTTGTTTAGGGTAAGGCAGTCATCCTTTCCTTTGTCAAGAGTTATACCTCTCAGGTTTTTGGGTCTCTGTCACAGCGGTCAGTAACTTGGGTTTGATCACAACAATAGCTTTCTTTTTCATTAAAATATTTCTTTTGTTTCTTAGATTTTTAAACTTATTTTTAGCTTGAAATTTTAAGAAAAATGAGTTTCATTTAAAAAAAATTAATTGCCCCTCATGGCTGGGGGGGGGGGCATGATTCTTGCATTCATCAGTTTCTTTTAGAATATTTTGTTATTTCTTCTTTGATTGGAAGAAAATATAAAAAAAAAACTTAGTTTGTTAGATCTCTTTCTTTCCTGGCATTTTCTTTGCATTGTTATTTGGAAAAGAAAAAGAAGTTAGCATAGCGTTGTGTTTTCTTCTAATTTTAAAAGCATTTCAAAATATATATATATTCATTCTTTGCCAGTGTTCATATAAGTTTCATTGTTTTTTGCAAGAGTCTTAACACCATCCGTTGCACTACTGTACCCTTTTGAGTAAATCAAGCCAGTAAAAAGAAATCTAATTAAAAATTACTAGACTTTATGTTTGTAGGGTCCATCAACTAGATTAGGCTAGAGCCTTGATTTAGGTTGGAGAGGAAACTATTCAAGGCTATAAAACAAACATATGATTCTGTGCTAAGGAGTGTCAAATTCCAGTATCATGAAATTTATCCGGGACCCCCCTCTAACATAGGGGATAAACACGAGGTCGTGTGCGGAAAGGTAGCGGAGACAACCCCTCCAAAGTTGGACCAATCGTAGTGGAGAACACATATAGAGGGCTTGTCTTTGGATTCCATCGATTTCATTTTCCACGGAGCTTCATGGGTATTGAATCTGTTCGAGGTCCTCAGTTGTCTTCCGGACCACTTTCTTTCGATACCCTTGGTAGGTTTCAGGCTTGATACCCTACTCATTGTGGTCTACCCAACTGTCGACTGTACCCGCCTAGAGATTGTTCGCACACTGGAAACCTAGTTGCCTATCTTTCTAGTGACATACACAGGTGACTGCAGGGGTATACTGCGGTACCTAAGAAATAAATCGAGCCACGCTTTGGAGAGAATACCCAGAGGGTGCTTCCATTTTCAAGTTGCACTTCCACATGTAAGTTTCTCTGGTGTTGGTTGGTGTAACTGTTCTTCCAACTAGTTAGTCGTTTGCTTTATTTGCCTTTAGGAATTTTTAGTGTGTGCTCTGCACTCCCTAGTTTTCCATAGTGAGTTAGTTAGTCGTGGCTTTGGGTCTCTGACCTAGGGTGGTATACCGCCCACTCTGCCCGTCGTGAGGACTTTTTTGTATTCCTCTTAGAAACATGGAGTTGCCTCCTTATAGGCGTTGTTTTGATACCACTTGTTTGCCTGAGTCAGTGTGAGACTTTTATGCATTTAAACAATCCCGCAAAGGGAGAACCTATGCATAAGATCTTCATGGCTAAATTTCCCAGCGATACCGACCAAGGAACCCCTTCACAAGGGGATTCTTGTGTTTTTCCCTTCTACGGAAATGTTGGTGTCCCTTTGATGGCCACTTTGTAAATTCCTGGGTTGAATGTGGGATTACCAGTTTGGTTGGGTACCATTCCAAATGTCCCAAATTCTCTTGAAGCTTCTTAGTTAAGCACTTTATGTCATGGGCACCCTGTAGGTGTTTCTTTGTCAGCAAATTCTTCTCCTCCTCCTTCTCCCGCCTCTGGTGAAAGTACAGTTACTAGTAACCGAAAGTCTAAATGAAATAAAAAGAGGAAGAATAGGAAGAAGAAATCACCAACCTCTACGAGTCATGTTGGAGATAGGTCGACAACCTCTGCAAGTCACGTTGAAGACCAGCACCCATCTTCTGCAAGTTATGCTAGGGGAAATCACCCACCCACTACAAGTCATGCTGGGGGAAGAAGTCCAGTCCCTGCTAGTCATACTGGAAATAGGTCTGTAGCCTCTACAAGTCATGTTATCGACCCATCACTAACCTCTGCAAGTCATGTTGGAGATGTGCAACCAACCACTTCTAGTTATGGTGGGGGCATTAATTTTTTTTAGAAACCTAGATGGATAGGACATAAGTCTAAGTTCCCTTGTAAGCTTTGCATGGGATATCACCTTACTCATTTGTGCCCTGACATTCCAGAGGTACAAAGATTGTTGTCCCTATCTGCAAGCTCTTCTGATTCAGGGTCTTTTGAGGTTTCCTCACAGCCTATTCAGCGATTGGTTGAGAAAGTGGTCATGCCGATGCAGTCATTGGTTGATACCACTCCTCTTCTGGGGGGTGAGGTACCTTTAGAACATGTAGTCTCGTAGCCTATTCAACCATTGGTTGCAAAAGTGGTCATGTCGATGCAGTCATTGGCTGATCCCACTCCTCTTATGGGTGGTGAGGTACCTTTAGACCAGGTAGTCTCACAACCTATTCAACCATTGGTTGCGAAAGTGGTCATGCCGATGCAGTCATCCGATGATCCCATTCTTCTTTTTGGGAGTGACATGTCTACTAACTATGTTTTTAGAATTTTTGGTTCAGTACTTTCAAAACAAGGGGGCATCCCACTCATTCCGAGCACATCCCCTCCAAGACCTAGGATTGTTTCCTTTGATTGGAATGACCTTGTTGAGCCTCATCTTCCTTCTGTCGCACCTTTTCAAATAAGGGTTGAAGTTAATTCAACAAACATTTATCGATGTATTGTGGATCAAGGAGCCTCTGTAAGTATTTTATCCTCCTCGATTTGGAAAGTCTTGGGATCTCCCAAGCTTGGGTCTTATTCGCATGAACTGTTGGCTTTTGACAGACGTCCTAGTGAATATTTGGGGGTTCTTCCTCAATTTCCTGTCTCGTTAGGTGGGATGATTGTACGTGTCGATGTTATAGTGGTACAAGGCCTGTTAGATTTCAATATGCTTCTCGGGCGTGACTATGTATATACTATGAATGCTGTGGTGTCTACGCTCTTCCGGGTGATGCATTTCCCTCACAATGGAAGCATTTTCACTATCGACAAGCTGGAATTTTATAATCACCATCCTAATTCGACATTATTTCAAACTACCCCTTTATATGTTCCTAGCATTCATGTAGACTCTACCCCACCACGGGTTAATTATGTGGCATCTTATCCTTGATGTTCAATTGCTTCTGAGCAGGAACCTATGCAATCATGTGTTCCCTCTCGAGACATGGTATCAATAATTGATCCATTGATTTATCCAATGGGGGAATGAGAGCCCTTGTTTCCCCCTCTTGGTCCAAGTAGGCTTGAGTATCCTTCTGAGTCTGATCTCATTGTTAGTAGATCCTCAAGCCCTCGTGATCGTGATTCTTCGCTGATAGACTTTGCCAGTCCTGGTCAGAACCTCCATCATCATATGGAGTATGGTTAGTTTACTTCACCCTTTGGGACTGTCGACCCTCGTTTTCGTGATCTCTTGGATTTTGAATTGCCTTCAGATGAGGCTATCCTTGAAGCCATGACTACAGTTTCTATCCCTTGATAGGACTTACACCATGGTTTTTGTTTTCTTCCCTTTTGGGAGACTTCCCAAGTTGATTATCAAAGAGACTCTTGGTATGATCCTAGCAGCGGGCTCTACCTGAACCAGTTTCATACATGAGTTGTAGCCCCCTTGGAGTCTTCATTAATCCCTTTTTAGACTCCCTAAAGATGAAAAAATTGTCGAGTGACCTTGTTTCTTCACACTCATTAAATTGGTATGGAAGAACATTCCTTACACGGGTCTTCTTTTAAGCCCTTTTAAGACCCTCTAAACATGAAAATATTGTCGAGCGATCTTGTGGCATTTCACGCTCGTTAAACTAAAATTTGAAGTCACTTCTGTCCGGCGGTAGTTTACCCCTTTTTCAGTCCTGACGGTCAACTATACGAACAAAGGTATACTCTAAGGAACATCAGTTCTCTAGAAGAGTACTCTCAGGTATCATTTTAACCCTTTTTTGGGCCCGAGGGACTAAATTTATGAAAAAGAAACCCCCATGGAGTCCATAGTTAAGCTCTTTTCAGACTCCCTTAAATTGAAAAGATCGTTGAGTGACCTTATTCTTTCATATTCGTTAAACTGTTCCAGAAGAACATTCCTGACGGAGTCCATAGTTAATCTTTTTTCAGACTCCTTAAAAATGAAAAAATGGCTGAGTGATCTTGTCTTTATCACACTCGTTAAAATGGTTTTGAATAGACTTCTTGTCGATGCTACTTTACCCCTTTTTCGAACTGACTAGACTACCTTCTAAAAAGGTACCCCAATGGAGTCTCCTTTTACGTTTTTTCAGACTCTCTAAATATGAAAAACCATCGAGCTTACCTTCTCTGGGCTCATTAAACTTACATCAAAGGATGTTACCATTGTGTGTTTTGTTAATTGCATTTGCATACCCGCGTGTTTGGCCTAATGTTGGCTCCATGTTTCTCTCAACTGAACCATCTGAAGCATGCCTTATATGCAAGCCCTATAACACTTTGCCTCTGCATCTTAACACCTTTGGCCCCTGGAGGATTTTTCTCGAGTGTCCTTTCTTGCATATGTCCCTTTTCCCTGAGCATCCCTATGTTCCGTGTTCTTGGAACTAGTACGTTTGCGACACTCAATCCTCATTTGTAACATAACATTCTATCCGTTAAAAACACCCTTGGTTAAAACACATCTATCTGTTTTTCCATCAAACTCTGGGATTTAATACGACCTTAGGAAGTTGTTCTCACTACATAGAGCTATGTCCTCCTCCTTTTGGTTATTCTTCCAAACTTATGGAGAGTTTGCATTACCTCCTACCTCATAAACTTATGTTAATGCCATGCTCCTTGAGTCTCATCATTTTTCGTGCTATTGTCCAAGGGAAGTTTTTACCAAGCTTGAGTCATCCCCTCTGCATTTTGTCTCTTTCCCTCATGCTTGACCATCCTGAATGTCCAATCAAGTCTTTGTTCAAAATCAATGACGTCTTCAGTCTGATCATCAAGATTCTCTAGTCCATGACTGACGAGCTGTCAAAGACCTCTGGGTAGTGAATTTGTACACTCATATTACACTCCTACCCGAGTTTCGAAGATTTTGAAGTTGTTGCTCAAGCTCTGAAGACCTCATCTTCAGCCATCAGGCCTTATCAGCCTCTAGAAGATGGATACTCTACATGTATATCTTTTTTTATTTTGAAATGTAGCTTCACTGTGTATTGTTCACAACTACACTTTGTATAGTTATATGACATGGATCTACAGTGTATTTGATTGGTAGCCATGATTCTATTTTATCCCAAGCATGGGTATGCTTGCCTCAGTGAGACAATTGTTATTTTGTAGATGACACCTCCCGATTCCTGGTCCCTAGGCTCACTTGTTCAGCACATCGGTGAAGATTGTTAATGTATTTCGGCTATCAGATGCTCTTCTGACCTCACACATTAGGGGGCATCTATTATAACCCTAATTTTCACCAGACATGCTTACCTAGCATCAGGACATCTCAGATTCCTTCTTTTCCAAAACACTACTGAACAACTCTTCTTAAAAACCTCTTTTATAAAGGCCCATGCACCCTACTCCATTATTGCACGCGTGTACATGATACCTAACCTAAAATAGCCCGCGTGTACCTACAAAATCATGAAAAAAGGAAAGTTGCCAATGGAACACACAACTTTGGGTGAGTTAACTAAACCTTCCAACCATGCATGGCTGAGGGTTCAACCAAATACCTAGCTTCTTCTAGCCTATAAAAGAAGGGTTAGGGGTCCCATTTGGAAGAGGAGAATCATAGTAAAGAAACTATACCCATTTGCACATTCCCTTTGTCCCAACGCTTTAGCCATCCTTGTGCAAGGAGAGATACAGAGAAAATAAGTTGGAGGACAGTTGAAGAGGAGCCCAGGACCAGGTTCGCAGAGCAGTGGCCAACTTTGTCATTGTAAGTTTATTTTTTTAAGTTGATAATAAAGAAGTATTTTTCCCATCGTGCCATATAAGGTGTTCATAGTTTATTGCATACATATTTGAATCTCTAACCCATTAATCTGTATATCAAATGCATGTAGAGTTTGTTGTGTATCTTGTGTGAATGCAGGTCAGCCTTGGGAGGAGAGCTGCAGTCAGAGAGCTATCAAGAAGGAATAAGGATCAATATCAAATGTCTGAAATAAGGTATGCTCACTTAACTACGTATTTTCTTAAGAATAATGGGGATTAGGTCCGAGACGATGGTAGAAAGTAGGATTCTTTAGGTCTTTTCTGCATGCATAATTTAACTCTAAATGCTAGTCCATAGAGGGATTTCCCACTCACAACAGTGGGGTTGTACTTATTTTAAAACCAAGGAGGAAACGTGGAGGGGGAACGTGGGCCATGTTCCCTACCCTACAAGTTATCTTTAAAACATTATGTAATAATTCCCATAAATTAAAATCTTATATAATAGTCACCATACATTTATGCATCATTTTTCATTAATTTATTTCAATTCATGTGAATTTGAAATTAAATGTTTTCTTTTTAAATTGAAATAATTCTAAATTAAAGTATAATTCTAATTATATAGTTTTACATTAAAACTAATGTTGTTAAAAAAAATGATACTTTTGTGTATGGGCGGTGTTAACTAGTTACCTGACTGAAGGAGATGTTGACGTTACCTAACATGACCTTACAAAGATCATAAATTACTCATACAACATCTAATCAGGGTACCATTTTTTGTGATGGTGAGATCACAAAGAGAGTCTTTTAGTAAGACAATTGGATATGTCATTAAAGTATTCGATCGATGTCACGGTTGTTAAGACTTACTGGGCTAGAAATCCTTGCTGATTTTTGTGTAACTTTCGCGCTTCAGAATTCGATTTTTTTAGTTGCATTGGAATCATAATGGAGGGAATCATACGACTAGCCTATTTTGAAGATGAAAAATTCACTTTGGCGGAAACTGAAAAATTTCCCTCAAGGGAGTTTTTAATGAAAGTTTGTGTCCCATGATTGTTGATGCTTTAACCAAATTAAATTTTTTAAGTTCTTATTCCATATGTGATGTATAGGATCCCGATTCACCCATTGAGACTAAGGTTATGCATTAACAACACAAATTTATAAATCCACCAAAATAGTTAATTGACATCTAGTGCGCTTAGTACTGTCTAGCACCTAAAAAGACCAAATTTCTCTCAAAGTGCATTTCAAAACCAGTGCAAGACAAATAGGTGTTTTTATTAATCCATCTGATGCTAGGTGAGTCTTCCACAATGAAGATTTAGTCATAACACCAAGAAATGAAACGAAAACAAGTTAGTACCATGTGTGCAAAGAAAGCCACTGGGGAACACTACAAAATTAATTACGACCGTGATCTAAAGCGAATCGGGTGAGATATGATATTATTGACTAATTTTCTAGATGGGTATGGAGAGTTTAGTCATTGGGAAAGCAAGGAGATTGACTAAGAAGCACATCAAGAAAGATATGTGCTGGAGGAGGATGTTATAGGCTTCAGAACGAAGGTGGGACACACTAACCTAGTCATTATTGGTGAGAGAAGACTATCATCGTCGATGTACTCATCGATGACAAGGGGGGAAACATACTTCTTCTAGCGCATCGAGGATGAGACAGGGAAGGATTATCAACAAGAATTTCATCCGAATTTAGGAGAAGAATGAACTGAATATAGACTGAATACCATAAACATAGAGATAGGAAGAATAACACAAATATTCAGTGAACAATATCTTGTATTAAATAATGAAATAGGTTGAAATTGTAAAACTACAGAACTGAAACTTTCTCGAATGGTGGTAGCTATCTCTGAGAAGGGATGTGGCTTCTATGCGCATCTGTCTAAGAAGAATGTATTATAATGAGGCTCCATAGGCCCTTTTCATATTACTCATGAATGCCAAAACCCTAGACATCCAAAAACCTAACCCTAAAAGGTGAAAGGCCAAAAGTCATGTGGGCCCTATGGGTAAGTTGGTGTAATTTGGTACCTCAACTTCCTAGGGTCATAAATTTTGCATGCAACCTCTTTTTTAGGCGCGTGATAGCCCATTGGAAAGGTATTTCAGAGAAATACACATTTTGTTGTCAGATTCTAACTCCATCTATAGTTTGACTGTGGTGATTCAAAAAAAAAATGCTTAGGGCCTCAAAACAACCCTGGAAGTACAACAAGATGTGTTGATATGAAAACATACAAAATAGGCCAGTTGGATTAGGCGAGAGGGTACCCGTATCCACCTAGATAATGTGTGAGGCTTCAGACAACCCCATAAGTGTAGAACTCACAATTATAAACAAGTACAGAAATATGTGCTAAACAAAAAATGGAAACGAGGAGCCAGTTGAAATAGGTGGGTGGCCACCAATATCCATTTGGATCAATCCTCCCCCCTTAGGAAGCAATGGTCTCCATTGCATTGAGTTCCCCCATCAAGTGAGGAAACATCTACTAGATTTGGCCCCGGGTGAGCCACTTACCTTGGTGTAGGAGTTGCCTTGCCTTAACAACCCGATAAAGATGGATCTATTGTTGGTGAGTTCCATTGACCTGTGTGTCCACTATATGATCGGTGGATGTCTGTTCCATGTATTCAGGGTTGAGTTCTATTTCTTTCATTTGTTCGATGATCTTAGAGGTGTTCAAATAGGTTTCTGTGGCGAGAATTAAATTCGAAGATTGTCGGAAGAACCACAGTATTTAAGACATATGGTTGTCGACGTTTCGGATCCATAACAGGATCCATCATCAGGACCAAAAAAGTCTGAGAAAGATAGTGAGAGAAGAGCCTGTATTAAATAGTGAGGGGGCGTGTGAAAGAAAAGCGTTTTTTGGCTGGGTGAAACCCTAGGAGAAATTAGGGTTGACCGGGAGTTTAGGTAAAAACCCTTAATACTAGGGTTTCCTCATTATTAATAGGGTTTTTACCTAAACTCCCGGTCAACCCTAATTTCTCCTAAAAATAGGGTTTCACCCAGCCAAAAACGCTTTTCTTTCACACG
>JZKD02S1756527.1:46470-56615 GCA_000966675.3 Picea glauca
TCAGCATTAAAAGATAGATAGGTGTGTTGTTGTTTATTGGGAAAGTATATGTAAAATTAATCTAACTGAAAACTACTTGCAAGGGCACCCAATCACTGAAACAACAACCATAACAGATCAGCAAACTAAACCTTCAGATGGCTGTCCTAAAACAGCAATAAAACATTTTATGACAGCAGAAAACTTAGTGACTTTGCTTGGTCAAAGACAGACCAAGAAGTCTTGCTGATAGGACCTGGATTTTCTACAGATGTCATGCCTCTAAAGGTGACGTTTTGCCTCTCCTAGGCAAAACGATTGGCATGTGGGGGCTAGGTTATGTCGTCCAAGTCATCTTCTAGGCGTTCCAAGTTTGATCTTTCTCATCCAGAATGCGGGCCCTTGGCATCCACCTGTGAGCTTCAAGCCCCATGGAAGCCCAAGCTAGGCTTGTTCTTCCAAAACTGTCCACCAACTAGGTCTTGCAAAGACAAATAAGCACGCCCTCCAAGGATCTCAAGTTGTAACATCATGATAAGTGAATCCAATCAATAAATGAGCCACCTAAGCATGTGCATCGAAGATCACTATGTCAAACAATGAAGTGCTCAAAGACATTATGCGACTTATCAAGCTTGAATATGGGAGGGTTGGCGAGGTGTCCTATTGGGTAGATATTGCCCTAGGTCAAAGAGAGTTCCCAAGAGATCCCTCTCTAAGCCATGTAAAGTGGGTGAAGTGGTTAGGGTCAAGACTCAATGGGCATAGGGCTCATGACATACAAGAGGTCGTAGTGTCTCATTCATGGGTGCCTTTGTAGAGGGTGTGTGGTACCTTCGTCCGCAATGCACTTTTTCCAAGCCCATTATTTTTCCATTCTTTCATTCTTTCATAAATTCAAGGAAAGGTTGTGTTGCCGTCCTTATACACACTTGCTAACGTGGACTAAGTCCAATCCACTTAGTGTATCCTCGGAGATACAATGTCTAAGTTCAAGCCCACTGTCACCTCGACTTGAACTCCTTCTGTCTAGGCTTACTCCTAAGGAAGCCAAGGGGGGTAGACCCTAGTTACTATGTTAGTTATTAGATGTGTTCTAGGTGTTAATTTTAATTAGTTAAAGGTTTGGGGGATCTAGCCTATATGAGAGGCAAACAATGCAAAGTGCAAATCTTTCAATGCAAACGGCAAGCCCTTTCCCTAAGTCAACTAAGACTAGTGCCTAAGGTTGGGCAAAGGGGTCAACTAAGTTAAAGAGATTAGACTTTACAAAGGATTACAATTAGATACAAAACAATTACTTTACAAAACAATTGAATTAGATACAAGTAAATTAAACAACTATCTACACAAAGAATGTAAAGAATACTAAAGATACAACAATATACAACTATGAACAAGAAAGGAAAGAAAACACTAACTAAACTAACTTGAAGCTAACTTGACTTGATTTGTGCAGGGAAAGGAAAGAGTATTCAAGAGAAGATCAGCACAACGCAACAAGCCGACAATCCAAACAATGAAGTGCCTCCAAAAGATGTGCAACTTCAAGGGGTTGTCTTAATGGCATTCAACACAACTACAAACCCAAACAAGAAGTGCCTCCACAAGATGCGCAACTTCAAGGGGTGATTAAAAATAAATGTAAGATAAACTAAAAGAGCCTCCAAAGGGCAAGTGCGCAATTTTAAGTGGAAAAGGTAAAGCAAGTAAAAGCCTCCACGGGCAAGAGATGCGCAACTTCTAAGTAAACTAGCTAATCATCCACGAGTGCTTAATAACATTGCATGTGAGATAACTTAAATGAAAGTGCTTGCTGAAATTATAGAGCATAAACCATCAAAAGATTATGAAATTAAGCCAAGTTTGAGGTAGATAAGTTTTAGGATTGATTGAGTTGATTAAGTGAAAGTGTGAATCCTAAAACTATGTGACTTCCATAGAACTCTCTCCGCTTGTACCAAAAGGATTGTTGGGTGCTCAATAAGTGAGGCAAACAAAGCCCCACCCTAGCTCCACAGGTCAATCCGAGGAACAAAAGTACTCAAACAAGGGGGACACCTAGTGCCGTGAGACCATCCCTAATCTAGCACCCCAAGTTATTTCCTTAAGTCCCTTTTTTGATAGCAAAGTTGGGACAATTAGAGGTGCTCTGATTAAACTAGTTTGATTGAAGGCCTAAAGGTCTAAGGATAAATTGAACCTTAAAAATTAGTAAAATTAAGTTAAGTTCTTGCAAATGTAAAGTGCTTGAAAAGTAAATTACAAGAAAGTAAAGATGTTTGAATATACAAGTGCTTGAAAGTAAAAGTGTTTGCAAGTGAAGTAAAGGAAATTGCTTAAGCTTGAAAGAGATTAAGTGATTGAAGTTGAAAGCAAAGCAAATACTTGGAAAGAAAAGAATTGCTTGAAAAACACAAGTAAGTTACTATGCCTCCACGGCTTAAGCAAAGAAATGAAATGGGTTTCTAAGATCTAAAGATAAACCATGAAAGACAAGCACTAGAAGAAATAAACCATCATCTAATGACGTAGCCTTACGATTTAGGATGGTTAGCTTGACCAAACACTATCCTAGGTGTAGGAAAACAATAAAGAATTAAAGAACTTGAAAAAAAACTAATTCTAGCCACACAACCTTGTCTTAAGAACAAGTGGGGCAAACTAGAAATGAAAAAAATGCTGAAAATAAAACTAATTAACTAGTCTTACGATTTTGCATGGTTGGCTTGGCCAAACTATTTGCAAAGTGTAGGCAAACTAGAAATTAAAAACGCAGAAATTTTAAAATGCTTGAGAAATGCAAGCCCTAGAGACTCTCTTGGGCTTGCTTACAATGTGAGAAGATGTAGAAAGAAGGGGGCATTCAATACCCTTACTTAGGAGGTGTTTACTTGACTTTAAATGGGCCCAAGTGGGTTGTTCCTCCATGTTTCTGTCACAACCTGCAAAAAAACAGCAACTAAAACTTGTTGGAAAAGCTGCAGAATTGACAAAAAAATCTGTAAAAAAATTCTATTAGTGAAAACCAGAAATTTGTAATACAAAACCAACAGTATATATATTCGATTTTGGTCTATTTTAGAACACAAAACAACCCAAATATAGAGGAAGATGAATAGAAAACCAGAACAGAAAATATTAGAGGTTGTTAGTGGATGATGAAGAAGATTTCCAGATCTGAAATCTATCTTCAAAACCCTTAGATGACCTGCAAATTTCTTGAAACAATGCTACAGAAAAGAGAAAGGGGTGAGCATATTCAAGTGATAAAACAAAATACTTTGTTAAATCTAAAAGAGATACTCACTAGATCTATGATAATACTGTTATCGTGCAATTTGTACTTTGATCAAAGGAAAGGTTAATGGACAGCAAATTGGCATAACCTGAGGTTATCCTATCATTGTCACCTCAATAGGATGTCTCTTTCTATTTAGGGTTGATGGCCCAGGGGAGACGTCCCCGGTGACCTAGGGGTTTGAGAAGGCAAGGCTAAGATGTCTACTAAAGGGTCCCCTCTCACAAGTCACCACTGATTAGAAAGTCTCGAGGTTTTAACCAATGAAGTAACGAAATATCAAGATATACCTGCCCGAAACAAAACAACAAGAAAATATGTCTTTTGCAAGTACAACTTCTTATTAGTACTTCATAAAACCACGGATTTTATCAATAAAAGCAATCGTTGATATAATGGTGAAGTAAACAGAAATTTATAGCAGCGATATTTATAAGACAATAACTTCACAATAAGTGTCTTAAATAGCTTCAAAATAACCAACAATAATTAATCATCAACATCAGAATACTAGCATTTGTCTGAAGCAAGTAAGGCAATGCATTAATCAACTTTTTCAATTGCTTTTAGATGCTTTTAATGCTGCAAAATATGGTTGTAGCTTACTTTAGTAACAGCAGCAACAAAGTTAGTAGGTTAGGCTATTCTAATGTTAGAAGTGGTTAGTAGAAGGCTTAAGGTGTAGGTTTTGATAGTTGTTTTGGTCAATCACTCGATAGGAAGTCTTAGACTAGTGCCTTTAGGGAAAATGGAGTCTATTAGGTGGCAGCAAATGTTGAAGGAAAAGGATGATAGTAGGAGAGCCAAAGACAGGAGAGATTAATAGTTGAAGTGTTGGTAACCCAAGGCTTCAACTACCAAACCCTAGGGGGAAAATGGCTACTAAGGTGTAGGTAACCTTTGGCCTTAGTAGTTTTCCTCCTTCTTTAGTTCAAAGATGAAGCAAATGATGGCTTGGATGAAGCAAAAGTGCTAGGGTGTTGCAATGGCAAGGCCTCTAGCAAAAGCTTCAAGAAAAAAATTGGCTTCTTGGCAAAATCAAGTAGGTAAAAGCTCTTAAAGCAAGGACAATAACATGTGCTTGGATTCCTAGGGTTTTAAACTAGCAATTTCGTAATCTTAATGTAAATGCAAGATAAACATAACCATAACCATTCAATTAAGAAGAATTGCAAAAATCTTACTTACATTCATCAAGAATCATCAAGCAAAAACCCTAGTTGAACACTTCCACCAAGAAAATTGCCAAAATAGTCCAAAATTAGCCTCCTTCAACAAGTGCGCCTAAAATTTCAGCCAATAAACCCTAAGTAGGGCGCAAATTTCAGACCTCACTAAGTGTGAGTGAAAGATGATGAAAAATACAAGAGCAAAAACCATTATTTATACAGCTTTAATGACCAGAATTAGGTCAAAAAGGCCGACCTAGCCAGTGACATGTAATATCCAGTTTTTACATTAAATGACATAAATAAACCCTAAATCAAGAAAAAAAGGTAACGTCATGCCCTTTTAGGGTGACGTTAGGCCTTCTTAGGGAAACGTTGGCCTCCAGGAGCAAAACATTAGGCCTCCTTGGGCCCCTGGATCATGCCACACATGCCACTTGGCACACAACTGCCTCCAAACTGTCCAAAACGTTGGGTGACGTCATGGGTCACATGGGTGACGTCATAGGCCTTCCAAGGCCTACATCATAGTGAGAAGGGCAAGACCCCCCTGGGTCCAGGCCTGCCAAGCTGTCTCTGGTGGAACATCCTCCTTTCTCTCCGGTGCAAACCTCTGATCTATCTCTGCCCCTGGCTGGGGTCTCAACATCCATCTGGTGAGCTTGTAGCTCTATGGAGGTCCGAACTAATCATCTCCCCATGTGTACCTGCCCGTCAGATGTGGCCCTACAACAACAACAAGTACGCCCTCCATGGGATCATAAGTCACAAGGATCATAGCAATGTCAATCACATCTAATAATCAAGTTATTTAAACATGTGCATGAAACCCCCTTTCCCAGACAAGTGCTTAAAGACGTTATGCTATTCTACAAGCCGGGTTTGGAGGGGACGCTAGGATGTCCCATTGGGCTAGTTCTCATTGGATGTGGATTGTTTCTGGGTGAAGACAAATCCAGGCCATGTAAGTGGGTGAGGTGGTAAGGAATGTCTGAGCAATGGGTGCAGTGATGACAGGGGAATGTATGGCTTACATGCGGGTGCCTCTGAAGAGGGTGAGTTGCACCTTGTGATGGATGCAAATGTTTTCAAGCCCATTCATGCCTTTTATCTTTTTATATTATTGTTTTTTTCTTTCAAGAGACTAGTTAGGGGACACTACCCTGGCGTGGTGACCAGTGCTGACAATGTTACCCACAAGCATTTCACAGAAATGAGAAGGTTGACTCGTGATGAGACCCCCTTTCTCTTGGTTATGCCACCAAGAGCCACTACCTTGGCGTGGTGACTAGTTGAATGGTAGTGTCATACCGCTACATGCCCATGGACCTAATAGGCTGGCTCATGATGAGACCCCCTATCCTCCAACTAGGTCTTGATTTTATTATTTTTTACAGGTCCCTCTGTTTCTTGCTGAGAAACCTTTTATTGCTTTCTCGGGGATCCCTGGGTGAAGCATCTGAAGGTTTCATTCTTTTGGATTTTATCTTTTGCCAGCTACTTTTACCCTCTGGGCCTTTAGCCCCTTCTTCCCACAAGGTAAGGTACAACCCTTTGCTAGCTTGGCAAACCCAATGCTCGAACTAGTGTATGGGATGGATGAGAGGGAAAAAGATGGAAAGTGGTAAGTATGGTGGGAACGAACGATGACCTTTCATGACCCACCCCAGTGGCAACTCAAACCCTATGGGAACCAGCTTATTAGGGCATCATGTCATTCCCCCCAGGTGTGGACAAGTGGAAAGGCATAAGGTCTAAGAACACGTTAGAAGTAAAAGAATTAAATGCACATATTCAAATGTTTTGAGAATCAAAGTGACACATACAATGATACTCAGACTCATTACCTCATGGAGCAAGACCCACTGCTGCTGAAGGACCAGGCCGTGGATGGATGTTGTTGTTGCTGACAAGGTGGAGGAGTTGAAGAAGCAAAAGGATGGGCCCTCCAAGGCCAGGCTCAAGTCAATATGACTCTCGGTACTCCATGTCTAGGACCTGTGGGCCTCTAGACATAATCTCATTAATTATCCCTAGGCTAGGGGATAACAAATACTACCAAAAGATCTACCCATGCAAAATACTTTGCTTGGGATCCCTACTCTAGATCTACAACAAATGAAGACAAGAAATAAAACTAGAACAAATCACCTCATTAAGCAAGATGGCACCAAGAAGACTCTACACCATGTATATTCCAAATATTTCTTGTATTAGAAGCAAGTTTGGACAAATACTTGCCACAAGTTTGAGAAGAATGAGCGAGCAAGAAAGAATGAAAGAGAAGAGTGGGAGAGAATGGAGAGGAGAGGAGAAATTTGGGTAGAGTAACCTTGCACTGAGAGTAGATCTAAAAAGAGGGGAGGGGCTTTATTTATACTTGGGAAGCAAGAGCTACCCCTCTTGGATGTTTTCCAAGTATCATTCCTTAGCATCATTGAGCATCACAAGGAGGGGGACGCACTTTCTAGGGTTAGAGAGCTTTTAGGGTTTTGGTAATGGGTGAGAAGGTGAGGTGGCACCTTTATTGACCATGCCCAACATCAAATTAGACAAGGGGGGCACACTTAAGGAGAGAGGGCCCTTTTCCAATTAATTTTTCACTTTCTATGGTTTTCTCTCCAAGGGGGGCACAACTCACTAGGGAGAATGACTTAATGAAGTGGTGGCTAAGTGATGAGGGTGAAATAAGATTAGGAAAGGGGTTTGGGTAGGTTAGGAATAAGCTTCGATAACTTCTCCCACTCTTTCTCTAATCAATTTGCTCTTTTTACAAAAAATTGGCATTTTGACTATGTCAAATCAAGCAATTAAATTGTTGTTTTGGACTGACTTGGACTCTTCATGGGCAAACACCTAGCAAAACTTATCCAATTGAGTTGAAACTTGGTCCAAGGGTGTAGGGGGTCTCATTCCATTTCTTTTAAGCACAAATACCCCTATCAAAAATCTCAAGGACCTAGTTTTTACAATTTTACATCAAAATTAATTAAAATTACCATTAACTACGTAATTTTAAAAAAATTTAAAAAATACCTTAGACTCGACGGAATTCCGCAAGACCCTAGGAGATGTCTAGCATGGTCATTTACAATATTCCTAGACACTAGCTACCATAGGACTCAACCATTAGAACACCTTTCACCACTTTGGAGGATTATTGTGGGAGTGAAAAACTCAAGGGAAATTAATAAGGTTGGTTAGGCCAAATTAATTACCTGAGTAAAAAAAACACTCGATGAAAGTACTTCTCTAATGATAAAGTCCTAGGCAACTAACCTAAACTATGATCCATGCAGACCCATTACATTATTATCCCATGCAAGGGAGTGGAAATTCCAATTACAAAAACACGTGCTGAGGCCAAAAATGCCTCGTAGAACCAACAAGTCTTCAACTTGGTAGCACCATCAAGTGCATATCTTCATGGTACATGGAGTTGACCCCCTAGTCGAAATAGGTGGTCAACAGGTTGAAGGCCACTGCCTTGGCGTGGTGTCCAGATAATGGCAGTGTCACCCACAAACACTTAGTGGAAATGAGAAGGTTGGCTTGTGATGAGACCCCCTTTCTCTCAACCATGCAACTGAGAGCCATTACCCTGGCTTGGTGACCAGATGATGGTAATGTCATACCACTAGATATTCATGGACATGATTAGTCGGCTCATGATGAGACCTCCTATCCTCCAACTAACCTTTTAAGCATTCTTAATCATATTTTATTGTGGGTCCCCCTTTTCTCAAAGATAAGCATTTCATTGCTTTCTTGGGTGATCCCTAGGCAAAGCATATAGAAGGTTCATACATAGTCTTTTATCTTTTACCCTACATCAATCCCTCTAGGCCTTTAACCCCTTTTTCCAATAGAATGAGGGACAACCAATTCTTGGGTCAATACAACCTAAAATCCCAAGAGATAAGGAAATAGGGGGAAATAGTGATGGAAAGTGGTAAGTATGGTCAGGAACGATATGATGGCTCTTCAAGGGAGTTCCTAGAAGCAAACTCATCCCCAAGGAAGACCACTTACTAGGGCACAATGTCAACCACCAAGGTGAAGCAGGACAAAAGGCATAATGTCCAAGCATATATCATGAAATCTAGAGCAATCTAGGATACAACATACTTAAATGCCTTAAATATTAAAATGATGCTCACCATAATACTGGCGTGTACCTCATGGATCAAGGCTCACTGCTTTTCGGAAGCCAGTTGATGTGGTGGATGCTATCTGAAAATTCGTGACCCTTGTGGTGGTGAGAAGGGTCTCCATCTATGCAAAAGGATATTGTTGGTCATGCAGTCTCTCGGCACTCCATATCTGCAACCTGAGGGCCTCGAGACATAATCTCCTTAGTTATCCACAAAATGGGAAAAACAGGTTCTACTGCATCTAACTTGGTTCTACTGGATCTAACTTGGTTCAAATGAAAAGCGAACCAAGTTAGATCCAAAGAGCAAAAAGATGATCACAGGGTACAACGACAATCATAAAGCCTACAGGTTGGTTGATATTGACACCAATAAGGTGAGCTTTAGTAGAGATGTTGTTGTTGATGAGGAAGTTGGACCTTTCCACACTTCTCCCGAATTCAAAATTACTAAGGAGCCAGTGCTGGATTATGATGCAGGTGTCAAGCTTCAGGCAACTCCACCAAAAGGGGGGCAAAGATTTTGAGCGTGAGGAGTCTTCTAGGCCAGTAATTTCCGATGTAGATAGCCTAAATCAACATTCAAATGACACATACAGGTGAGGATGATGAGCATCCCAAAAAGAGACCCAAGTGGTGGCACAACACCATTGGAGATGTTTCGATAAGTGAAATGATCGAGGGATGATCATTGAGAGGAAAGAGCAAACAAAAACCAAACACGGTCAACTTTTCTCTGATTGCCAATGTTCAGGAAATCTATAAGCCACGGTTGTTTGAGGCAGCAGAAGGGAGACCAAAATGTGAAAATCCCATGGCAACCGAACATAAGATTTTGATGAAAAATCAGCCTTGGGATCTCACAACTCTTCCACCAGGGAAGAAAACCATTGTTGTAAATGGATGTACTGTGTTGAACTTATGTTTATACTGAGAGTGGGGGGTGAATCAGTATAATATACTTTTTACTTTAAATGAGCATTCATCAATCATTCATTAACTTTAAAACAATAAATGCATGTAAACTCAAATCACAGTACACATAGTTTAGTTTGGAAACATTTCCTTTCAATTTTTTCTTTCATGCAATAGTTAGAAAGCAATGTTTTAGATTAGTTTCTTAGTTTTCATTTTGTAGTTCTTTCAAGTTTTTCTCTTTTCGCAAAGAGTAACGAACTCTCTCCCATCAAATTCTTAGTATGCTCTCTGCTCCGCGAGTTCAACTCAATCTTCGTAGATTAGAATAGACTTTGATAAAAGCGAAGTGTTTTAATCAGATAACATTTTCTTTCTTACTCAATCCTACAATCAACACAATTGTGAGTGGTCAGATACCTAAATCTATCCATCTCATCTAATGAATCTAAGTGCAATCCAAGCAAAAACCACCTAATTAACTAAAATCAATCAAGTAAAAGTCAAAACTTTACCTTGCAGCTATATACCTTTGGCATTGGTCTCTATTTCTGTTAATGTTTATGCCATTATTATAGTTCTTTGCATTTCAATAGATAAGAGCATCATAAGAACAAGATCACTGAGA
>JZKD02S1756527.1:56625-70893 GCA_000966675.3 Picea glauca
TGTATCTTTGTATCTATTTGTCTATGGTGTAAACATTGTAATACTTAGAATTCTTTGTAACTAATTGTAGTCTTGGTTTGGGGTAGTTCAACTTGTTCATACTTGTAAACTTTTTGTAATAAACCACCCTCAAACTTTAGTTGACCCCATTGCCCAACCTTAGGCACTAGTCTTAGTTGACTTAGGGAAAGGGCTGATTCACATATAGATTAGACTTGCACTTTGCATTGTTGCCTTAGCATCTTAGGCTAGTTTTCCCCTTTGGCCTATAACAAATTAAAACTAACTCCTAGAACCTTAACATTACAATTAACTTAGTAACTAGGGACAACCCCCCTTGGCTTCCCTAGGAGTAAGCCTAGAAGGAAGAGGTTCTAGTCAAGGTGACAGTGTGGACTTGGAACCTAGACTTTGTGTCTCCGAGGACACACTAAGTGAGTTGGACTTAGCTCACGTTAGCAAGTGTGTATTAGGACGGCAACAAGTTCATCTAAAAGTCACAAACAAATCCTACTTAATTAAAAAAATTAAGAGAAAAGGTATATCTATTCCAAGGTTTGATAATAAATATCAACCACCCTACAGAATGAACAACAATTGTTGAAGTTAGGGTAAAATAGTAGATATTGGAACTCTCAAAAATGCAATTGGAGATGAAAAACTAGATGTAGTTAATGAATATTTATCTATCGTTGATAAACTCAATGTGTATGATTGCAGCGTCGTGAGACATCCTCCAGGATACGTTCTCCTCTGTGACTGAGTCGAGTCAACGTGTGAGAGAGCCCAGTGTTGGGTATGCCCATGTGATGGGGCATCATTCCCCTCTGTGTGAGAGTTGAGTTGTCCTCTAGTGGTTGGGTCTGCCCATGTTATGGGTGTATCGTTCTCCTCTGTGTGAGAGTTGAGACGATGTGGTACTCCAGATGATTCTCCTGTGGACTCAGTTGAGATAGAGATCTGTTGAGTATGACGTCCCTCTGGCTGAGCACAGGTGGACGTCTCCCTAATGGCTGAGCACTAGTGGACGTGTGGATCCCTTGCTATATTGTCAAATGTAAGATTTACTTGTAACCCTAATTGTGATGTAAAGGGTACAAGTCGGCCCCACCATATGTGAAAGATAATTAAGGTTGATTGTTATAATTCATTATATTTCTGAGTCATTGAGGTCGGCCCTGTTGTGCCAACAGACACACCTTTTGTTGTGTCTGGTCTTGTATAAATAAAGGTCATTTCCCCATTGAGGAAACACACTCACACATGTAATTTCGGAATTTCAGCAAGTTCATTTTAGGGCTAAAGTGCGCACCTCTCTTGGGTGCTAGTTTCAAGGTTGTAGAGCACCCTCTTGTGTGCATTAGGGTTTTATGGTTGGGGGATCTTCTCTTGAGAATATAGCAAAGGATTGTTGGGTTTTCTTCCCTTAAGTAGAAGGGTTTCCCAGAATATTTCTTGTGTTCTTGTGCATGGTAATTCGTCTTGTGATCTTGGTTATTACAACACTTGTGTATGGTGTAGCTGCATTTGTTTATGGTTCAAGTACATGCTAAAATGAAATAAACCTCATGCTTGAGCCTACCATAGTGAAAATTCAACATGGTATCAGAGCATAGGTCTTGAAGAAGCCATTGCATAAGCCTTCAAGCAAGCCATCCTCCTTTCTGCAGAACCATACGACCCTCCTTGGGTTTCCAGAAAAAGGTACGACCCTCTCTTATTTGGTGGTTTCAGCACTTTATACTTGAGCATTGGGGCTAAAAATTGCAAAGGAGTGTACGGCCTCCTTCAGCACACCTCCAGCAACTTTCAAATTGCATTTCTGAGAATTTTCGATTTTTGGCCCTAGGGTTTCGCAGTTTTCTGCAGAAATTTCGGTTTTAGGGTTTCTGCAGCTCATTGAAGGAGTTTTTCAGCGTACCAGTGCTCCTGTGACCCTCTCAAGGCTTATTGTTGGCAGTCATAAGCCCAACGAAACCTAAAGATTGCTAGCCTAGCCTAGTCGTTAGGTTTCCCAACCTAGTTGTTAAGGGTTTGTAGAAGAATCTGCAAACCATGAGGAACAAAACCTTGGTGGAAGATAGGCTTGATGGATCAAGCAACTTTAATTCCTGGAAGTCAAGACTTTAGATCACCCTTGAAGAGGATGACCTATTGAATGTGATACAAAAGGCTTTACCAAAGACAGTTATCGATGAAGAGAAAGAAAGACAACTTGTTGATGTTGATCTAGAGCCACATCAGAGAGATGAAGACATCAAAGATGAAGCCTTCTTATTCATATCAGCACTCTCAGGTACGGTTCCTACTGATAATGATATTTGGTTAATTGACAGTGGTGTCTCCAGGCACATGACCGGACATAGAGATCATCTAACAAATCTTGTTGAGAAAGAGACCAGTCTACATGTTGTACTTGGAGACAATGCCAGATATAATGTGAAAGGGGTTGGAACTTCTACATTCCAACTAGATTCTGACATACCCCTTCAGTTGAGTGAAGTACTATATGTACCTGGGATGAAAAGGAACCTTGTCTCCATTTCTTCCCTAGAGAATAAAGGCTACAAGGTTACTTTTTCTAAAGGAAAAGTTATTGCATGGCACAAGGACTCACATATGAATTATGCCCAAGTAATTGGTGTTCGAGAAAATAGCTTATACAGGTTGACTATCCAACCAGTCCAAGCCCTGTTACATGATACTATCAACTTGAGTGAGTTATGGCATAGGAGACTTGCTCACATTCATTATAGATCCCTTCCATCTCTAGGGAAGATGGTAACAGGCCTTCCAGAGATACAGGTTCAGCATAATGGTGTTTGCAGAGGATGTGCTCTTGGCAAAAATGTCAAGGGGTCCTTCTTGAGCAGTGACAGCAGATCCAAGGGGATCTTGGACTTGATACATTCAGATGTGTGTGGACCAATGATTGTTGCCTCCTTGAACGGATATTTGTACTATGTGCTCTTCATAGATGATCACTCTCGGAAGACATGGATTTATTTCTTGAAGACCAAGGATGGAGTCCTTGCAAGATTTCAAGAATTCAAAGCTTAGATTGAGAACCTGACCGAAAGAAAGATCAAGGTGCTAAGATCAGATAATGGAGGAGAGTACACCTCCAGGGATTTCAGTGATTTCTGTATTGAGGCAGGGATCAAGAGGGAGTACACAATTCCTTATAACCCTCAACAAAATGGGGTTGCAGAGAGAAAGAACAGAACCATCATTGAGGAAACCAAAGCAATGATACATGATCAGAGTCTACCTATGATTCTGTGGGCAGAAGCATCCATGATAGCAGTATACGTTCAGAACAGGAGTCCTCACCAGATTTTGAAGAATATGACTCCCGAAGAAGCCTTCCCCAGATTGAAGCCTAAGGTTGGACACTTCAGGATATTTGGGTGTCCAGTATACTTTCATGTACCTAAGGAGAAGAGGTCCAAGCTAGACACTTCAGGAAGAAAGGGTACATTTGTGGGATACAGTGAATCTTCGAAGGCATACCGGATCTACATCCCTGGTCAAAGACAGATTGAAGTGAGCAGAGATGTCATCTTTGAGGAAGAGATAGCCTTTCGAAGATCCAAAGAATCTCAGATGGAGATTGACAACGAGACAGTACCTTCTCCCCCTTCAGCAGTTTAGAGGGAGACAACCATTGTTCCAGTCGATCCAGTTGATCTAGTTGATCCAGTTGCTCCAGTTGATGTCCCTAGAGACATTGCAGTAGGCCATAAAAGGCCTGTCTGGGCTCGACAAACTCTGTAGGAGGCAGAGAGACATGTAGTTCCTCGAGGCACATTCTGAGAGAGCAAGAAACCAAAGAGATTTTCAAGCTATTTTTCATCCATGAGCCACATCATTGATACTGAGCCTTCTTGTCATGGAGAAGCAACAAGTCAGCAAGTATGGAAAGATTCCATGACAGAAGAGTATCAATCCATCATGAAGAATGATGTGTGGGATATTGTTCCGAGACCAGAAGGGAAGTCTGTAGTGACTTCCAAGTGGATCTATAAGATCAAGCATGCAGCTGATGGAAGTGTCGAGAAATACAAAGCGAGATTTGTAGCCAGAGGATTCTCACAGGTGGAAGGAATTGATTATGAGGAGACATTTGCTCTTGTAGCCCGATATAATTCCATCCGTACTATCATTCCACTAGCTGCATCCATGAGTTGGAAACTACATCAGATGGATGTAAAGACAACCTTTCTCAATGGTGAGATCGAGCAGCCAAAGGGATTCGTGATACATGACGAGAAATCTCATGTGTGCAGGTTGAAGAAAGCCCTATATGGACTAAAGCAGGCACCTCGTGCTTGGTACGAGAAGATGGATGGATTCCTGATGAGTTTGGGGTTCAACAAGAGTGTTGTTGATCCAAACCTATATTATCATATTGTTGGAGAAGAGTGCTTGATCTTGTTCTTGTACGTTGATGACTTATTCCTCACCGGTTCAGAAAGACTTATTATTGAATGCAAACGAGCATTGACTTCTGAATTCAAGATGAAGGATCTGGGTATGATGCACTACTTCTTGGGACTAGAAGTATGGCAGAGGACTGATGAGGTTTTCCTGAGTCAAGGAAAATATACAGTGGAGATATTGAAGAAGTTCGGTATGAAAGACTGCAAATCCATGCCTACACCGATGGTGATGGATTTGAAGAAAATGAATGAGGCTTCTACTGATTCAGGCGAGATTGATCCACATTTATACCGACAGTTGATTGGATCATTGATGTATCCGGTTAACACCAGACCTGATATATGCTATGCAGTGAATGTACTTAGTCAGTTTATGAGTCAGTCGAGACAGACTCACTGATAGCAGCGAAGCATGTATTGAGATATCTACGAGGCACAGTTGGATATGGCCTGAGATATGCCTCCAGTGTAGACATGAGATTGCAGGGATATGTCGATGCAGATTGGGCAAGGAGCGCAGTGGACCGGAAGAGTACATTCGGTTGTTGTTTTACATTGGGGTTTGCCATGGTTTCCTGGTGCAGCAGGAAACAGAGCTCTGTGGCTTTGAGTACCGCAGAAGCAAAGTATATAGAGTTGAGTGTGGCAGTCCGCGAAGCAGTGTGGCTCCGCAAGCTCCTTACAGATTTATTTGATCATGAGATGGATTCTACCATTATTCATTGTGATAACCAAAGTTGTGTGAAGATCTCTGAGAATCTTGTGTTTCATGATAAAACAAAACATATTGAGATAAAATATCATTATATCAGAGACATGGTGCAAAGGAAAGCAGTACACGTGCAATACCTTCCTACACATGAGCAGATTGCAGATATCTTCACCAAACCGCTTGCTAGGACGAAGTTCGAGTACTTCCGTGAGAGACTTGGGCTGGTGGAGAATGCCTCCCTAGCTGAGAGGGAGTGTTGATGATTGCAGCGTCATGACACATCCTCCAAGATACGTTCTCCTCTGTGACTGAGTTGAGTCGACCTGTGAGAGAGCCCAGTGTTGGGTATGCCCATGTGATGGGGCATCGTTCTCCTCTGTGTGAAAGTTGAGTCGTCCCCCAGTGGTTGGGTGTGCGCATGTGATGGGTGTATCGTTCTCCTCTGTGTGAGACTTGTGATGATGTGGTACTCCAAATGATTCTCCTGTGGACTCAGTTGAGATAGAGATCTGTTGAGTATGACGTCCCTGTGTCTGAGCACAGGTGGACGTGTCCCTAGTGGTTGAGCACTAGTGGACGTGTGGATCCATTGCTATATTGTCTAAGTGTAAGATTTACTTGTAACCCTAATTGGGATGTAAAGGGTACAAGTCGGCCCCACCATATGTGAAAGATAATTAAGGTTTATTGTTATAATTAATTATATTTTTGAGTCGTTGAGGTCGGCCATGTTGTGCCAACAGACACACCTTTTGTTGTGTCTGGTCTTGTATAAATAAAGGTGATTTCCCCATTGAGGAAACACACTCACACATGTGATTTTGGAATTTCAGCAAGTACATTTTAGGGCTGAAGTGCACACCTCTGTTGGGCGCTAGTTTCAAGGTTGTAAAGCACCCTCTTGTGTGCATTAGGGTTTTATGGTTGGGGGATCTTCTCTTGAGAATATAGCAAAGGATTGTTGGGTTTTCTTCCCTTGAGTAGAAGGGTTTCCCAAGATATTTCTTGTGTTCTTGTGCATGGTAATTCTTCTTGTAATCTTGGTTATTACAGCACTTGCATATGGTGTAGCTGCATTTGTTTATGGTTCAAGTACATGCTAAAATGAAATAAACCTCTTGCTAGAGCCTAGCATAGTGAAAATCCAACACTCAAGCCATCAATCATCAAAGATACACTCATATATGAATCAATCATATTAAAATGTATTTTTATTCTATCCTATATGGATTTCTCTTTCCTATCCTATTTGGATGTGATGTTCTTATGTTACAAAACACATTATTTGTAATAAAGAACTATAACAACTCAACTAAAAGAGAATCATAATGCTTGCTTAATGCCTTCACATGCAAATCAAATGAAAAAGAATGTAGAGCTTAGAACAAAACAACTAGCCTAGAATTTGCACTATTAGCAAAATTTAACTTGATGAAAAGTGCATTTCCTATGATTGAGATAAGATAAGATACGACAAGTTTATTAATGTCCAACAAATGACCAAAGGTAGGTCAATGGACTGCTCAGTATATCATTTGCGATACAAAGTGGGAGTGCAAAGGCCACTCCTATAAAAGCAAGAATTAATTCTTCCCTAAAGGATCTTGAGAGAAGCAAGTCTTATGAGCAATTCAAACTAGAGGCTTACTACACATTTCTCGAACAATTACTAAACCACATTGCCAAAAACCTTGCTCAACAAAATAATGTTGTAATTCATCATTACTATCCAAGGAGATCATGTCAAGGTGCAACTCTCTTTTTTGACATAGCAATTTTAAAAATTTTATCCGCATTATGAAGTATTCACGATCGGGGTACAAGAACCAAACTATTTAACTTCCCTAGCCATGAAAAGGCTGCTGGGTCATGAAGCAAGTACAAGGTGAATTGCAACCATTAGGATAGGATAGCTAATATTTCTACTAGAAAATGGAGAAACATGTTATATATATTACATTGTTTTCAATGAAGGATGAAACATGTTATCACCAAGAAATACATGTTATTAAAAGTAATTCAACATATTCAAAAACCACTCTTAGACTTTAATACAAGAAGATAAAAAATGAATAAAGAAAATGAGGATTACTAAAATAACTAAAAGAAATTACAGCTTCCAAATGATTAAAGAGACATAAATATCAATCTTCTATAAAATAAATGAATGGAAATTACAACATACTTGTCGATAGCCAATTGCACGAGATGCGCAAGTTGTATTAGGAAGAATTCCCATATCCAAGAGCCAAGAGGCTTCAGCCAAAATTCCATTGCTCCCTACAAACAAAATGTCACTTCACTACTTTGCATAAAACTAAAGCTATGGAGTTCCATTTTTATTGAATATACGCAGTAGCCATATTAGCCTTCCCTGTAAATTATATTCTCACTATAATCAATAGATATGTCGACCTTGAAACAACTAAAAAGAATGGGTCCTGAATACCATTCCCTTTCTCCCAAAATCTCCATAGAGAGCTTTTAAAAAACATGTTAATCACAATTCAGAGAAGTGGATTTATTGTCTCTTACCTTTCATATATTAAAGTTAAGAACGAGAGAATTAAAACAATGGGCAAAGGTGGAGGCTAAATTTTATGTTCAGCTGACCTTCAACTATCCCATATTATGCAATCTCAATTTATTAATGAAAATTGAGTAAATGGTACTTCTAAGAGCAGCTCTTATCCTTTTGAAATTACAATTACCCATATATATGATCTTAAATGAAAACTTAAAAACCTTGAAAAACAAAGTGTATGATTGGATAAGAAGTAACAACAATAATTGAATTTATGGGAAACATCACAATTTCAATCTTATTTTAAAGAAAATAAGTCTTTCACTATCCTCGAATTTGCAATGATATTGCATGAATGCAAACCAAATAGTTATCACTTGTTAAAGAAAATCTCCTCCTTGAGTGACGAGAAATGGTTGTATGTTTGAAGGTCCTTCTAACGATCTAGTAGGAAAACCTAAAAACTTGAATAACATGGTTTTTTATTGATAACAAGCACGGAGAAAATTACTGAGAAGCAAAAGGATTTACTATTTCCTTTGAGAATGTGAATTGATGCACCTCAATGCCCATCACTATGGGTAGTGTTAGCTCCTAGGTTCTAACTTGGTGTAAATGTCCCTAAACACAAGTTGTGAGACCCCAAGGGCA
Source organism: Picea glauca (assembly GCA_000966675.3). Taxonomy (NCBI): domain Eukaryota; kingdom Viridiplantae; phylum Streptophyta; class Pinopsida; order Pinales; family Pinaceae; genus Picea; species Picea glauca. The sequence continues at coordinate 64,955 of JZKD02S1756527.1, forward strand.
ACTTAGACAAGCTACCCATTGTCACCTCGATAGCTTTGCCTTTCTCTCTTTAGGCTAGATAGACTCTCGCCAAGGGGGCAATCCCTAAGGTACACTAAGCTCAAGACGTTGTAGAATAAAGGGGCAAAGGAGCTTAGGTTTAGATCTGATCTAGGGTTTTAACTTTTAAGACAACACTTTAGATTTCAGATTTAGGATTAGATTTAAATAACCTTTTTCAGAAGTATAAAACAGCAATATAACAAGGTTAATAACAGCAAATCAAACAAGTTTTTAACATTATAATTATGGTAATTGTTTTTACAATTAACAAGTCAAACCTGTAACTGGTTTTCAGTTTCAATAAATCTTTCACAGTTTAATACTCATTCATAAATGCAAAAATAAAACTGAACTTATAACTGGAAACACATTGAATCATTTAACTGATACTGATGCGGAAAATAGTAAAGTACAAACACATTCAATGACAAATATTTCTGGGCAATGCCCCAGGAAAAACCCTGAAAGGAAAACCAGTACAAGAGAGAGATTTTTATTATGAACTCGCAGAAATTTCTGAGTTTACAGCAATCAATTTTTCCAGCAATAAATGACTGTACTTATCTTGAAACTTGTTCACCAAATACTCCTTGAAAACTGTGCCAAGGTTCTGCTGTACTTTCAGTACGGACTGTACAGATTTTCTCCACAGCAAATGCCTCAAAATTTGTGCCTTTATCCTTTGCCTCAATTTCTGTGCTAGACTTAGTTGTACAGCCTGCTGAATCCGTACTGTACGACCTGCATTAAATGTTGTATAGTACTGTTCTCATAAATGCTGAAATTTTCTTGGGATTCGTGCCACCAACCCTCCTTGGAGTTTGCACCCCCTCTTGCTGCTCCTTATCTCTCTTTATTCAGTTCTTCTCTCCTCTCTCTCTCTCTCTTCATTAAATGCATAATAATGTAATGTCTTTTTGTTGATCTTTCTCCTGTTAGCAGCATCAGGCAGACATTCTCCCAGATTGGTCATGTTGATTTGACCAAGGAAGAATGATACATTCACTCACAGGGCCATGCTGATTTGGCTAGTGCTGAATACAAACACATTCAATGACACAAATATTTCTGGGCAATGCCCCAGGAAAAACCCTGAAGGCAAAACTAGTACAAGAGAGATTTTTATCATGAACTTGCAGAAATTTCTGAGTTTACAGCAATCGATTTTCCCAACAATAAATGACTGTACTTATCTTGAAACTTGTGCACCAAATAATCCTTGAAAACTGTACCAAGGTTCTGCTGTACTTTTAGTACGGACTGTACAGATTTTCTCCACAGCAAATGCCTCGGAATCTGTGCCTTTATCCTTTGCCTCAATTTCTGTGCTAGACTTAGTTGTACAGCCTGCTGAATCCATACTGTACGGCCTGCATTAAATGTTGTATAGTACTGTTGTCATAAATGCTGAAAATTTCTTGGGATTCGTGCCACCAACCCTCCTTGGAATTTGCGCCCCCTCTTGCTGCTCCTTGTCTCTCTTTCTTCAATTCTTCTCTCCTCTCTCTCTCTCTTCATTAAATGCATAATAATGTAATGTCGTTTTGTTGATGTTTCTCCAGTTAGCAGCATCGGGCAGACATTCTCCCAGATTGGTCATGTTGATTTGACCAAGGAAGAATGATACATTCACTCACGGGGCCATGTTGATTTGGCTAGTGGTGAATGGCCCAGGGGAAGATATTCTGCCAGATTGGTTACGCTGATTTGACCAAGGGAGAATGATACATTCACTCACAAGGCCATGCTAATTTGGCTAGTGGTGAATGGCCCAGGGGCATTCTTTCTCCTATTAGTCATGCTGATTTGACAAGTGAAAAAGACTCGAGATGCTCTCACATTTCCTGCTCCAAAATGGAGTGAACTATTTTTTATATGGCAAGTTTGACTTGTTTACAAGTCTAGTCTAATGTTGAAGAAGTAGGCTCAAGAGACCTCATGTAATGAGGGGTTTCTTTGTGGATCTACTCAACACTAGAGCTCTATATTAATTAGACATGCATGTGAGGAGATGATCCATCAACAAGGCTCATGGACAACTTTTCTACGAAAAGAAGAAATGCCAAGAAGACAAGACAAATGCCAAGAAGAAACCCCGGAAAGCATTAAAGAAGATATTGAAGACAAAAGTGCAAGTCGGTCCCATAAGTAAATTAAAGGTGACTCAAACTATATAAATAAAGGCTAGACTATTTCATTTTGATACAACACAATCAACTCTCCTCATCAAGTGCGCAAGTCCCAGTTGCAGTGCACATAGCCAGTGGCATAATAGCGAAAATTACAAGTAATTTTTGGAGATCTTTTGGTGGTTCACTACCTTTGAGGGTTCTTTCTCATGCAAGGACGAAGTTGTGCTACGGTTTCTTCAGATTGATGGTGATGTACTTGGATTGATTTCTTCTTAAGAAAAGTTGTTGGGTTTTCTCCCAAGTTTGGGTTTCCCATGATAAAATCTTGTGTCTACTGTGCATGGCTATCTTTCTATGATTCGGTGGTTTCCACTGCAATCCATTTTGGTTGAGATTCTCAGTGTGTAATTATTCTATGATAACAGTGGCATAAAATTCTATTTTGAAACCATAAGGAAATAATTATCAGATCTGAAAATTGAAAATTCAACACTTTTCCTTAGTTCTCATTTTTATCTCTTCATGAGGAAGTTAGGAAGTTATTTTAGATCTAATGGTTGAGATTAAATCCTAGCCCTCTTAAGATCTACAGTTGTGTTTTAATCTCTCATTGACACAACTTAAAAATCACTTTATCCCTCATACATTAAAAAGTCACTTAAACTTTATAAACTAAAGTAAGTCACTTAAACTTTATAAAAAAAGAGTTTATGCATAGGGACCATTTTATGTCCTCCCCATGCTAAGACATCAAACACGTGAAGAAGACCTCCCGAGCTACAAAACTTAACACTCTCTCTTAGCGAGGAAGGTACTTCTAGTAGCACCTCCTCCAAGATCAATCATGTTCTCTGCCTTTGTAGTTGCTCCCTCTGAACTGGAAGACCCTGCTACATTTGTTGCTGAACTCTGATCAGGATACCTATGCTCCTCCTCCATTAGTGTCATCTCATACCAGCTAAGTCTCTGGACAATACTGGAAGAAGCCTCACAACCATTTGTCACCGACACAGACACTAACTATGAATCCAAGAACCCATTGGATCCAATCATAGGCAGTCCCAACAACCTATATAACCTCTCATATCTGACACCAAGTAGTGTTTCTGTCTGGAGTAGCTCCCTCAGGATATATGAACACCTGTCCATGATGGAACACAACTCCACATCCCTCATACTCCAAAGCTGACACTGAGAACAAATTTACATTCGTCTCTGGAAAAAATATCATCTTTGCCACCTCCAAAAATCCTCCTGACTCTAGTTGGAATCTCACACATCCAACCCCCTTCACTGCATGCATGGTACTATTCCCACAACCCACATGGCAGTCTGAGTCTATCTTTGAAAAACTAAGGAACACTGACCTCAGTCCCATCACGTGACGAGAAGCACCACTGTCCACAAACCATGCTTCAATGTCCTCACACACTATACAACCATTGCCTAAAAGACAAGACATCAAAGAGAATTCCTTCATGAATCTCTCAGCAAAATCATCAACCTCAATTGATGTTGCTACTTTTGCATCTAATGTTGCTACCTGTGCATCCTTCTTTCCCTTCTTCTTGTTTGGACATTGAATAGCATAGTGGCCAATCTTATGACATGCAAAGCATTTTACTTTGCTCGTGTCTTTCTTACTACTACCTTTGCTCTTTCCTATAAGAGCAACATTCTCCTCATCCTCTTCACCCTTCTATGAGCCTGCATGCAAGTATCCTCTCTGAGTCTCCTCCTGGATGAAATCGTCCCATAAACGATCCCACTTTGGAAAGTTCTCTCGTACCATGATTCCCTCAACAAAGACTTCCCATGGCTTTGTCATGTCATTCAGGGCAATCCTTAGTACTTACCAACCCATGGTCTTCTACGTTCTCTCCAACTGCACCTAGCTCATCACGAACTTGTCTTATCTTGGTAAGGTATGAAGAAACTGTATCATTTTTTGTCATCTTGATACTTTTCAGTTTTTCTCTTAATACCATCTTTATGTTCTCATTTGAACTTTGGTATAGCTTGGTTAAAGATGTCCACATCTCAAAGGCATTCTTTTTCCCTATCACATGTGGAATAACATGATCTTTAATGGCATCAAGGATAATCCTTTTGGCTTTAACATTCATTTTATTATATGTGGCCAAAAGTGTTGTATCTGTAGGAATGGTGACAGTCTTCTCAACTATGTCCCACAACTCATATTCTACCAACAACAATATTATCCTCTCTTGCCATGGGCTGAAATTTTCAGCCCCTACCAATCTATCTTCAACCCTTAAACCTGTAGCCATATGACTTGCTCAACCAATAACAAGGCCAGCCCTCTTTCTGATGAACAACGTGCAACTCTCTTCCCAACACTTGTGTCTTTCTTGTTTGGTTTCCCCTCTCAATATCAATGCCCTGATACCATGTAAATTTTCTATGACCCAATATACTGGTTTTCAGTTTCAATAAATCTTTCACAGTTTAATACTCATTCATAAATGCAAAAATAAAACTGAACCTACAATTGGAAACACATTGAATCATTTAACTGATACTAATGTGGAAAATAGGAAAGTACAAACACATTCAATGACACGAATATTTCTAGGCAATGCCCCTGGAAAAACCCTGAAGGGAAAACTAGTACAAGAGAGAGATTTTTATTATGAACTCACAGAAATTTCTAAGTTTACAACAATCAATTTTCCCAACAATAAATGATTGTACTTATCTTGAAACTTGTGCACCAAATACTCCTTGAAAATTGTGCCAAGGTTCCGTTGTACTTTCAGTATGAACTGTATGGATTTTCTCCACGACAAATGCCTTGAAATCTGACTTTATCCTTTTCCTCGATTTATGTGCTAGACTTAGTTGTACAGCTTGTTGAATCCATATTGTACGACCTACATTAAATGTTGTACGATACTGTTGTCATAAATGCTAAAAATTTCTTGGGATTAGTGCCACCAACCCTCCTTGGAATTTGTGCCCCCTCTTGCTGCTCCTCTCTTTCTTCAGTTCTTCTCTCCTCTCTCTCTCTTCATTAAATGCATAATAATGTAATGTCTTTTCCCTAGTTCTCCTTTTTATCTCTTCATGAGGAAGTTAGGAAGTTATTTTAGATCTAATGGTTGAAATTAAATCCTAGCCCTCTCAAGATCTACAGTTGTGTTTTAATCTCTCATTGACACAACTTAAAAATCACTTTATCCCTCATAAATCAAAAAGTCACTTAAACTTTATAAAATAAAGTTTATGCCTAGGGACCATTTTATGTCCTCCCCCTGCTAAGACATCAAACCCCTGAAGAAGACCTCCCTAGCGACAAAACTCAACAAAACCTAGGATACTTATTTGAGGCTCAAATGACTTGCAAAAGGTAATCAGGTTTAGGGTTTTAACTGTTGTAATTTCCAAATTGCTTATAACAAAAAATAAAGTTAAATTTTTTGTATTTTCGGGTTGGTTGAAAGGCAAGGCTAGTGCCTTACTTCGTTTTGGGCTCTAGGAGCTAGTTGTAACTTTAGATGTAACTTTGGAGCTAGGATGTAACTTTAGAGGTCAGTTCTACGAAAGATCTAGGAGTTAGTTGGGCTCTAAAATACGACCCAAAGACAACCCTAGATTTGATAAACAAATATCACAGGCTAAGATAAGGAAAGGGTCTTGTTATCCCCGATATCTAGGGATAACTAGGAGATCATGTCTCGAGGCCCACATGGTCCTAGACATGGAGTACCGAGAGCAGGAGCGACCTGAGCATGGTCCTGGAGG
>JZKD02S1756538.1:0-59318 GCA_000966675.3 Picea glauca
CTTACAAACAAAGGATGAAATAATTTGCACGATTGGTTCGAGAAAGTTGTTGAAGATGATATTTTAGAGAAATCCATCTAAGATTGAACATACCTTGATAGAATACATGAAACAATTTATACCGACTTTCACGGTGGATTCTTGTGTACTTGTAACATCCCTGACCACCAACAAGCTAGGTAATGCTACAAAAACACCTTAACTTTTCTTCCTTTACTTCTATCATACCAAATTGTAACATCGTCGACCACCCACAGGCCAGGCAATGCTAATGAGAAACATAAATATATATTTAACATGCATTTCTAATGAATTCAATCACATAACTCAGATTTGTTGCTACCATACAGACTCAAATGGAATTAATAGTAATTCAAACATGCAACGTAATACATGATAACATTTAAGAATCACAATCATGCATAACATATATAATTAATCATGGATGTGATACTTATCTTTTAACTGGAATAAAACCACCAAATGCATGCAGACCTTCCATGAACCTCCCAGCCTTATACCACACTGCTCATCACTCTCAGCAGTAGGTCACCCCCGAGATGGAACTAAACTCCACCGGGAAAGGGATTCCTAGGCTAGGCAAGGTCAACAAGAAAGTCACACAGTTTAGAGGAAAAATTATCTCCCAGGAGCCACTTATGCTCACTACTCATAGACTCTCATTACCGACATGCTTGTCCCACCCCAGGTGTTTACACCTTCATTGTAACACAGTCCATCAGCTACTCCACCTCCCTTACCTTGGGCTTCAGCAACAAGCTGGACTGGAATTCTAAGAGATCTGTAGCATCTACGGGACTCCCGCTAGGATAACTCACCTCCTCATCACACTCTCTCACCTAGAAGAGTTTCTCACAGGCCTGACAAGTTGCCTCTTCAATCCACAACCACCTCTCTCACCTGGAGAGAGATTTTTCCACAGGTCCGACAACTTGCTTCTTCAATCCATAATAGATAAATCGGGTAAGGCAAAGGATGGATGAGTAAATTATAGAGGTTAAAAATGGTCATGGGTTCAGTAATTGTTGAGATGGTTGGATACGGTCTTTCTCAGTGTGTGAATGAACTTCATAGGAGGAAATGAGGTAGACTGGACTAGCATAGACATGATGATGCAAGTGTGAGCCAAACTCTATGTCTGAGTGAGTTCCTGAGTGCCTGCACGGGTGCATGAGTGTGCATAGGTCGACGACAGAGGCCAAACAAGTTAGACGGAGGATGAAAAAATGTGGAGTGAATCCCCAACACAAACTGAATCTTCATCTTTAACTGGATGTGCCTAGGTCAAAACCTATCTTTCTAGAGTTGCATGCACTCCATTTAGCATTCGTTCCCTTTCCCAGGAGCTTAGGATAAAAACATATCCTTTGACACAACTTTTGGAATACTAATAATAAATTATTATTCTCTTGGACTTAATCCCCTAGACATAGGCCCCCTTTCCAAACTCTGAACCCCCTCTCCCTTACCCAACCTAGTGGATATTAGTCCCCCATCACTCTTTCTTCATGTTCGGTCTACACGCAATGATGTTTTTATATTAATAATATGAATATTTACATGTACGCACATAAGCTTACCAACTTATAACTACTCAACTCACCAGCCTACAAAACATGTTTAAAATTCATAAGTAAAACTGGGTCTCGTCCTTGGGGTATTACAATCCCCTCCCCTTATTTTTGCACTGTCCTCAGTGCAACTTATTTACACAACATAAACAAGATTTTCAAAATATTCAAAAAGATGTGAGTATTCTTCTAGCAGAGCATCATCATGCTCCCATGTCGCATCCTCGGGACTATACCGGGTCCATTGGAACTTTATAATCCCTATGGCTTGATTCCGGAGTTGTTTTCTCTTTCAGTCCAATATGCGCACCAGATGCACTTGCAAGACGCCTTCTTGCTCCACCTGAATCACATTCCAATCAATAACATGATTAGCATTAGGTATATATTTATTAAGCAATGAAAGATGAAACACATTATGTATAGTCATGGATGCAGGAAATTCAAGCATATATGCATGATGCAACCCGCCCCCTTCTCTCCTAGGGGTTGTGTGAACTCTCGATCTAGGATCGATCAAGAAACCAAGTCTAATTGACTCTTTAGTCCCTCAAGGACCTTCAATCAACTGAATAGGCCCTCTTTCCCTTAAGGTGTAGGTTATATGGAACCCGTGGGCTTCTCCTTAATGATTTTAAAGACTCAACGTATTTAGGTGCTATCTCTCTTGTTTAATCCCCTCTCCTTACGTGACCAAGGTTGTGACCATCTTCCTAATTGAAAGGCGCGTCATGATTTCATGTATCCGGTCTTTGCATATGAGTCACCTCGACTCTCCCAAATTCTGAAATCCCGACGGGAGCCTAGCGTGTGCTAGCCCTATGTTCTCCTTCACAGATGTGACCATTCATTATGACCATTGTCCTAACTCAAAAATAATTTCGTTTACTTGATCGTTCTTCTGAAACCCAAACTTGCAAGTTCCGATCACCAGATCAATGGTCCCCAATCCTTGCAATCCAATGGTCCTGATCTATTTTTCGCGTATAGAGACTTCGCATTTCACAAAATTGGAATATCGCTCACCTCCCTTCTCCCGATATCTGAACTTCTGATATCTCCTTTTCTTTGAAAGGATTTAATGGTCCATATCCTCCATCGATCCGACAACTTAGATCAAATCATGATTTCATAATTCACGAGTTCCTAGAACTCTTACCTCTTATTTCCCAAGTTGCAAACTCCTGATGAAACTAGATATATGGTTCATATCACTCTTTTGATCAACGACTGTGATCAAATCGTGATTTCACAACTCATCAATTATTATAACTCATCCTTTGGCTTCTTTGAGTCCCAAGTCAGTGAAATGTGGAACTCTCACCACATGTCCTATCTGGATGGTTTTGATGATTTCAGAATTTTGTAAGTCTGATTCTCCTGTACTTTTTTCAAAGATTTAATGTTAGTGAACTTTACCTTGATTGGACGGATAGGATGTTTATGTGCTCAGATCGAACGATTGAGAACTTTCCTCCTCTACACTTGCTTCTCATTCTCTCGACTCTTATCGGATGGTCCAGATCTCTCTCCCTGAGATTACGTTTTCTTCAGACTTAGAAGATTTTTGAAATATTCAAAGGCTTCGACCTTTGTCTTTCCTATGAGTCTATTACTTGTTTCATGTCCACACTTCTTGTAAAGTATTATCCCTCCTGAGCTTGATCTCCTCAAAGGTTTCGATCTCCCATGAACTTCTTCTTTTTCGAGAAATTCATCAAACTTAGATGTAAAGATTCTTGAAAAGAATTCTTTCCCGCCTTCCTGGCATTCCTCTATTCTTGTCCTTCAAATTATTTACGAACTCACTTTGACATTGAGTCAAATTATGAATCTATGCACTCCTTGCAGCAGATTCTTATGAAAGATCTGGATTCTTGCAGATGACTGCGCACTCTTTGCAACAGTCACTTTGCACTACCTGCAAAGGAAATATTACGCTATTTCTTCTGATATTTACAAGTCGAAACAAACCCTGTCAATGCACTCCTTGCGGACTGTGTGCACACCTTGCATCAACTCACGAAGAAAATCATTTTTAAATTCTTATGCAAGCATTTCAAAGCTACATACAATCATAGAAAGATTCATTCATTCTTGAAAATATTATGACAACAACAAGGAAATTGCAAACAATATTTACACCATACATTCGATCAATTTTCCTTTGTTATCTTCATTCAAAATAAATAAAATGGTTACAGTAAAATTCAAACAACAATCACTTCTTTGAGATTCCTACTTTATCACATCTATCGTAACCCCCTTTGGGGTGTACAAAACCTCTCTTTATACAAAAGAAAACAAACTAACAACTACCTAATTGTGGTTACAATGAGACTAGGGTTAAATTTCCAGGTCACGCGTGCTCATTATGTCTATGCGCGTGATATTTCCTTTTATTGTTTTCTATCAAGTTCAAAATATTTTCAGTGTTGGCTATTACTCGAGACCCCGGATTGGTCCTCAAGCGCTGAGTTGTCCTGCCACGTGTACTTGTTGATGATTCTCCTGCATCATACTCCCCTAAGAAAAAAATAATGGACTCCTATCCATGAGCTCTTCCATCAACTTTCCATGCTTCTAGATATTAGCTTCATTCTCCCAACTAGTATCTTCTATTGGATATCCCTTCCACTTGACTAGATACTCAAAATAAGTCTTTCTTCAAGTCTTCTTACCAATCCTCTGATCAATGATCTTTTCCATCTGTGGTTTTTTTCTATAGGAATTTGTTTTTCCCACTGAATCTTCTCTTGATATGTTGATCCCTCTATTTCGTCCTTCCTGTAAGGATACAGGTTTGAGACATTGAATATGGGTGATATGCCCACATCATTTGGCAGCTCGATGTCATAGGCATTTGCATCAAAATTCCTCAAGATCTTACATGGCCCTATCTTCTTCATATTTAGCTTGTTATATGTCCCCCTAGGGAACCTATCCTTCATGAGATGTGCTAGAACCTGATCTCCTATTTCAAATTGAAGTTTTCTGCGATGTTGATCAGCTTTGCGTTTGTAGTCTTAGCTAGAATTTTTCAACTTCCCTCTAATATGGCTATGGAGCTTCTGCATTTCGACAACAAAATATTTTGCTCCAATGCTCATGGTCTCACTCTATTCCAAGTATCTCAAATCAGATACTCCCTTGGGTTTCATTCTATACAATATTTGGAACGAGATCTTCCTAGTGCTCCTGTTTGGTGAGTCGTTATATGCAATATCTGCTTGTGGTAGAATCTGATCCCACTGATTATGGTGCTCGGTGACCAGACTCCTCAATAAGTTTCCCAAAATTTTGTTTACCACCTCAATCTGTCCATTTTTCTAAGGGTGATAAGTTGAGATAAAAATGACCAACAAATTTTGTGGTTGTATTCGAGACAATGCTTCTGGGTAGGTTGTGAAGTCTCACAACTTCCTTAAAGAACATATTCACAAAATGTGTTGCGTCACTGGTATTATGGAATGAGATAAAGTGTCCCATGTTTTAAAATATATCCACCGCCACAAATATGGAATTGCATCCTCTTTGCGTTCTTGGCAGTACCAACACAAAATCCATGCTTATTTCATCCCAAGGCCTCTCTGGTATGGGAAATGGTTGATACAATCTAGTGTTTTGTCTTTTACATTTTGAATGTTGGCAGATTCTACATCTGTTCACGAATTTTATCACATATGTTCTCATACCTGGCCAATAGTATGAACTACTCAACTGTGCAAATGTCTTATCATGGCCGAAATGTACATCCAATCCTCCACTATGTTTTTCCTTCAAAAAGTTATCCCTCATTGAGAATTTTGGTATGCACAATTGATTTCCCTTGAACAACAATCCCTCTTGAATCATATACTCTATCCATTGGCTTCTATCTATTAACACAGGATTCACACATGCTTCATATGCCTCCTTGAAATCTGGATCATCATTGTACATTTCCTCAAGGTGTTCGAACCCTAAGGTCTTTACCTGAAATTTCTATAGAATCAGACATCTCCTGCTCAATGCATCAACAACTTTGTTAGCATTCCCAACAATATGTTTTATGAAAAAAGTAAAATTCTACATAAACTCAATCCGCTTTGCATGCCTTTGATTCAATTTTTCCTATCTGGTTATGAATTGTAAATCTTGGTTATCGCTATATAAGACAAATTCCCGTGGGACAAGGTAATGTCTCCATTTCTTTAGGGCTTGGATTATGACATAAAACTCCTTGTCATAGGTGGAGTATTTTCTCTTAGTCTCATTCGGCTTCTTGCTGAAGTAAGCAACAATTCTATTGTCCTGGCTCAAAACTCCTCCAATTGCAATGCCACTTGCATTACATCTCACCTGAAATGTCTTCTCAAAATTTGGCAAGACCAGAATTGGTCACTCTGTTATTTTCTCCTTCAGTATATTGAATCTCTTCTCGGCCTCCTCTATCCATTTAAAATACTTGTGCCTTTTCTTCACTGTATCGATCATTGGTGCACAAATTCCACTGAAATCTCTGATGAACTTCCTATAGAAACTAGCTAATCCATGGAAGCTTCTTACCTCAAATATGCTCCTAGGTGATGGCCATTCTTTGATTTCTTTCACCTTCTCCAGATCCATCTTCAGTTCATTTGAAGAGATCACACAACCCAAGTAAATGAGTTATGTCTTCATAAAAGTGGACTTCTTCAAATGTATCAACAACTTCTCTTTTTGTAGTCTCCTCATCACTAATTTCAGGTGCCTTAAATTATCATCCTTAGTCTTGTTAAATATCAATATATCATCTAGATACACAACCACGAACTTGCCAATGAAATATTTTAGTATTTCATTCATCAACCTCATAAAAGTACTCAGGGAATTGGTTAGGCCAAATGACATAACAAGCCACTCATACAAACCTTCATTTGTCTTAAAGACTGTTTTCCACTCATCATCTTCTCTCATTCTGATTTGGTGATATCCACTTTTCAAATCTATCTTAGAAAATAAATTTGCTCCACTTAAACAGTCCATCAAATCATCTATTCTTGGCAAAGGGAATCTATACCTAATAGTGATCTTGTTGATGGATCTCGAGTCTGTACACATTCTACATCCTCCATCTTTATTTGGACTCAACATAGTTGGTACTGTGCATGGACTCAAGCTCTCTTTGACCAAACCCTTCTCTAACAGTTCCTGGACTTGGTTCTTTACCTCCTCATTCTCTCAAGGTGTTATTCTGTATGTTTCTTTATTTGGTAGAATTTCTCCTAGTATCAAATCGATATGATGGCTGATAATTCTGATGGGTGGAAATGATTTAGGAAGCTCATCCACCACTATGGCAACAAAATTGCCCAATAGTTCTTGAACTTCTTCAGGAAAATCATCCATTGAAGTAATTGTAAGGATAACTATGGGTTTCCTCACCACAACAAATTGCATCTCCTATTCTTTCTTGACTTCCTTCAGGAGTTCCTTCCCACTCATGAGAAGTATGGTTGTGTTGGCTTCCTCTTTCACTTTCTTCTCCTCTATTGGAAACAACATGTTTGTTCTTCCATTCTTATCCAAGGTGTATGTATTCTTACTCCCATCATGAATGACATTCCTATCAAACTGCAATGGTCTTCCCAACAAAATATGGAATACATCCATGGGAATTACATCATACACAATTTCATCTCTATATCCTCCTATCTTAAATTCAACCAAGCATTGTTTAGTAACAATTACCTGGTGTCCTTTCTGCAACCATGATACTTTAGATGACTATGGGTGTGCAATTGTCTCTAGCTCCAATTTCTCCACCATCTTCATGAATACTAAGTTATGAGTGATCCCATTGCCAATGATCACCTTTCATACTTTGTCTTTAGTCTTGAAAGATGTCCTGAATAAACTGTTTCTCTACACTGGCCTTTTAACTTTTGCCTATGGTTTTAAGATAACCTTTCTCATCATCAGGGATGTTCCATCCTCTTCTCCTTCTACTTCAACATTCCCTCTTTGTACTTTTGAAATGTGAGCTTCTCCTCCTTATTTCTTCTTCTCGGGGCATTCCCAAGACATGTGCCCTATATTTCCATAGGCATAACACCTTATTCCCCCTATGTCTCTTCCTCTAGAAGAGTTTCCTCCACCACCCTATCTTTCTCAAGAAATTCCTCCTCTTTCCGAGTGACTGTGTGGTTTCTCAGCCTCGTCCTTGCCTTTGTTTGGGGCTGAGATTTTACCTCTACCTCATTGGATTTTTTTTTCTGGCCAACTTCTCTTCTTCCTTCAGTGAGAACTAATAAGCATCCTCCACTGTCTTACCGAAATCATGCTGAGCTCATCCTAGATTTCATACCTTAGGCCATTTATATACCTAGAACATTTTTCTTCTTGCCTCTCTCTTTGTCCAACTTTGATGTTCATCTTGTAGAACATCTTTGTGTATTCTTTAACTGTCATAACCTTCTGTCTCAGGTTCTGTAAATTCCTGAACAAATTGATGTGATAATATTTGGGCATTAGCTTTCAACTTGGCTACCATTTTGTCCTAATTCTTTATCTTTTGTTTGCCTCTACTTCTCCTCTCAGCCTACAGTTCATCCCACCATAGTGTTGCATGTCTTTTAAGCCTGGTGACATCATGTCTCACCCTTCTCCCCATCAACATATTCATAATTAAAAAATTTGTCCATGGACCTTATCCAATCCAACAGATCTTAAACATCCAAATTTCTTTCATACATTGGGACCTCTATCTTGGCTCTACCTCTCAATGTAACAAATTCTCTTACCAAGTGTTCTTCAAAAATGTGTTTCCCTACAACTTCTCTATCTTCTACATCTTCGCTCTCTACATCGATGACGTCTCCAACATCAGGTTCTCTTCTCTTCGCTTCTTCCATCGATTCCAACCTTACACGAAGTTCTCGCATATCTCTTTCTACAACACAATTGGATAAAGGTGGCTCCCCTCGTCTCCTCGGTGGAATTGTGTTGACGGTCTCTTACAAATAGAGTACAACTTCGAGTTCTTTTTCTCCTTTGCCTGAAATCTACCGACACAAATCATCTCTGATACCACTTGATGCAGACCACCCCGTTCTCTTGTAGGGGCTAGGCAACCTCTCGGTCTAGGATCGATCAAGAAACTGAGTCTGATTGACTCTTCAGTCCCTCAAGGACCTTCAATAAACTGAATAGGCCCCTTTCCCTTAAGGAGTAGGTTATATGGAACCCGTAGGCTTATCCTTAATCCTTTTAAAGCCTCAATGTATTTAGGCACTAGCTCTCCTGGTTAAGCCCCTCTCCTTACATGACCAATGTTGTGACTAACTTCCTAATCGAAAGGCTCTTTGCGATTTTGCATATCGGGTCTTTGCATATGAGTCACCTAGACTCTCCCGACTTCCAAAATCCTGATGGGAGCCTAGCGCGTGGTAGCCCTCTATTCTCCTTCACTGATGTGACCTTTCGTTATGACCGTTCGCCTAACTCAAAAGGCATTTCGTCCACTTGCTAGTTCTTCCTAAACCCAAAATTGCAAGTTTTGATCACTAGATCAACTGTCCACAATCCTCGCAATCCAACAATGATGTTCTCCTTTTCACATATCGAGACTTCTCATTTCCCAAAGTTGGAAGATTTCTCACCTCCCTTCTCCCGATATATAAACTCCCGATATCTGAACTCCCGATATATCCTTTTATTTTAAAGTATTCAACGGTCCATATCCTTCCTCGATCCGATGGCTCAAATCAAATCGTGATTTTGGAATTCACGAGTTCCCATAACTCTTACCTCTGATTTCCCGAGTTGCGAACTCCCGATGAAACCAAATCTATGGTTCAACTCGCTCCTTCGATCAACCATTGTGATCAAATCACAATTTCATGACTCATGAATTCTTATAACTCAGCCTTTGACTTCTCTGAGTCCCAAGTCAGTGAAATGTTGATCTCTTGCCAAGTGTCCTATCTGGATGGATGGTTCCGATGATTTCGTAATTTGGTAAGTCTAAATCTCCTGTACACTTTCAAATATTTAATGTTAGTTCACTTTACCTTGAATGTATGGCTATGATCTTTAGGAAATTAGATCAAACAGTTGAGATCCTTCCTCCTCCATGCTTGCTTCTGGTTGTCTGGACGTTGATGGGACAGTCCATATCTCTCTCCTCGAGCTTACACATTCTTCAGACTTACAAGATTTTCGAAAGATTCAAAGGCTTCAACCTTTGTCTTTCCTGGGATTCTATTTCTTGTATCTCATCCACACTTCTTGTAAAGTGATATCCCTCCTAATCTTGATCTCTTCAAAGTTTTTGATCTCCCAATAACTTCTTTCTTTTCCATAAAATTCATTAAACTCAGATTTAAATATTCTTGGAAAGAATTATTTCCCGCCTTCCTGGTGTTCCTCTATTCTTTTCATTCGACTTCTTTATGGAGTCACTTTGACACTAAATCAAATTTTTAATCTATGCATTCCTTGCATAAGATTGTTACGCAAGATCTGGATTCTTGCGGACGACTGTGCATTCCTTCCAGCAGTCACTTTGCACTACCTGCAAATGAAATCTTACGCTATTTCTTCAGAACTTTACGAGTCGAAACATACCGTGTCAAAACACTCCTTGCAGACCATGTGCACACCTTGCACCAACTCACGAAGAAAAGTGATTTTAAATTCTTATGCAAACATTTCAAAGCTACATACACTTGTAGCAAGATTCATTCATTCTTGAAAATATTACGATAACAACAAGGAAATTGCAAACAATATTCACACCATACGTTGGATCAATTTTCCTCTGTTATCTTCATTCAAAATAAAAAAAATGGTTACAGTAAAATTCAAACAACAGCCACTACTCTGAGATTCCTACTTGCTCACAGATATCGTAACCCCCTTTTGGGTGTACAAAACCTCTCTTTATACAAAACAAAAAAAAAATTGCTACCTAATTGTGGTTACATCGAGACTAGGTTTAAATTCCCAGGTCACGCGTGCTCATTCTATCTACATGTGTGATATTTCCTTTTATTGTTTTCTATCAGCTTCAAAATATTTGCAGTGCTGGTTATTATTTGAGACCCCAGATTGGTCCTCATGCATAGATTTGTCCTTCCACTTGTACTTGTTGACGATGCTCCTACATCAATGAAATTGGTCCAATCCTTTCTAGTATTTCAAATGGCCTACAATATCTGACTGTCAATTTGTAACAGTTTCCCAAGTTCAGGGAATGTCTATTTTCTTTCACTTTCAGGAAAACATGATCACCCACTTTAAAATCCCTATGGGTTTTGTTCTTATCAGCATAATGTTTCTGCTTGTCTTTGGAAGTCTTCAAATTCTGCTTAATCTTCAACATTTTCTTTTCCATTTACTTGAGAAACTCTGGCCCAACTATTTCTGTATCAACTATGTTGTCCCAACTTACTAGGGTGTTTCACTTTCTTCCATAAAGTGCTTCGAATGGGCTCATCTTCAATGATGCTTGATACCCATTGTTGTAGGCAAATTATACCAAGTGTACATAGTCTTCCCATTTAGATGGTTTTTCCATCACATACATCCTTAGCATATATTCTATCACTTGGTTCACCCTCTCTGTCTTCCCGTCATACTCAGGATGATAAGAAGTGTTGAAGTTTAGATTCGTTCTAAACCCTTTAAAGAACCCCTTCCAGAACGATAAGGTAAATTTCGGGTCTCTATCAAACACAATTGTCTTGGGAATATCGTGAAATCGTGCTACCTCCCTCATATAGATATCAACAACATTAGCTTCCTTGTTTTTAGTTTTAAATGGAATAAAATGGGCAACTTTAGAGAGCTTATCCACCACCACCATGATGGAATCATGCTGCTTATTTGTTCTGGGTAATCCTGTGATGAAATCCATTGTCACCACTTCCCACTTCCACTCAAGAATGGGCAATGGCTATAGAAACCCTATTGGGTGCCTATGCTTGTCCTTGACCTTCTAACACTCCATACATTTGGTGATGTGCTCTGCAATCTCCTTGTTCATACCTGGAAAAAAGTAATAGCTCTTGACTACTGCCACTGTTTTCTGATATCCAGGGTGCCCAACATAAGGCACATTATGCATTTCCTTCAAGACCATAATTCTCAATTCCTGAGAATTAGGTACATAATTTCTATTTTTTTACAGTAGTGTCCCATCATTTTCCAATTTATAATATTCCACTTTTTGTAGCATCTCCCTTGTTGTAGCTTTGCTACCAATTCCATGTATTGCAAATCTGCATTTGCAGCTTCGGAAATTATGCCTTTAATATCATTTTGATACATACTAATGACTGTATCAGGTAGTTGATGCACTCTTCTGTTGATTGCATCAACCACTTTGTTCTCCTTTCCTTTGATATGCTTGATATCAAATTCGTACTCACAAAGGAATTCCAATCATCTATTCTTCCTAGCATTCAAGTTTGGCTGGTCAAACAAATACTTTAGACCATTATGGTCTGTCCTCAGTTCAAACCTCTTTCCCATGAGGTAATGTCTCCATTTCTTTATATCATGTGAAATGGATACCAACTCCAAATCATGTGTTGCATAGTTCTTTTCATGCTCTTTCAATTTCTTGGACTCATAACATATTGCAAATACATTATGGCTGAGGGATCCTCCTAGTTCTTCTTTACATGCATCTACACACAATACAAAATCTTCATTTGGATATGCAATCCTCATTATTGGATCACTAGTTAACAACTTCTTCAATTGCTAGAATCTTTTCTCACATTCTTTTGTCCATTGAAATTTATTCTCCTTCCTTTGAAAGGAAGTGATGGGGTGAGATATCCTTGACAACCCTGAAATGAACCTTCTGTAATATCCATCTAGACCCATAAAGGGTTTGAATTCTGTCTCATTTCTCGGCACTGACCATTCTTTGATGGCTTCAATCTTTTCAAGATCGACGACTATCCCATCCTTTGTAATGATATGTCCCAAATAATCAATATGATTTTGATAGAATGAGAACTTCCTCAATTTGGCATATAGTTGGTTCTCTCTTATAAATTGCAACATCATCCTCAGATGATGTTCATTCTCTTCCTCTGACTTGGAATACAACAGGATGTCATCCAAAAAGACTATAAAAAACTTGTCTAGATATTCTCTGAATACACCATTCATTAGGCACATGAAAAAAACGGGTGCATTGGATAACCCAAATGGTACCACTGTGAATTCATAATGAACATACCTTGTTCTGAAGGCTAGCTTCTTGATGTCTTCATCCTTGATCCTTAACTGGTGGTGTCCTGACCTGAGATCTATTTTTGAAAATATTTTTGCATGCTTCAACTGATCAAAGAGATCATTGATCCGTGGCAAAGGATACTTATTCTTAATATTAACTTTGTTCAAATGTATGTAATTTATGCACAATATTAATGTCCCATATTTCTTTCAACTCTGGTGTATTCATTCTGTAAGGTTTTTTCGATACTGGCCAGGCATCAGGTTTATAGAGAAATCGATATCTCTCTTCGAGGGTAGTTCGGGTACCTACTGGAATACATCTCCAAAATTCTTTAATACCGCATGGTCTTCAATATTTGAAACCTTATCTTTAGGTCTCTCTTCCATATGAGTTGCAAATATTTGGTAGCCTTTCCTATAGCACCTCTTCAACTACATTCCTGAGATTTCCCTGACAGCAACTACTCTTGGAATTCCTTCCTCATCCAGGAAAGTGAATTCCTTGTTACGATAGTATAAGATGGCATGATGTTGGTCCAACCAATCCATCCCAATTAGATAGTCATATGAACCTAAATTTAAAATGTTCAATTCATCCTTTGTGCTCAGTCCATTCATGTCCACTAGAAAGGACTTAACCAACTCAACAACCTTTCGCTTGGTTCCTGTAGCCAGCTATACTAACCAAGATTTTCTCTGCTTTCTTCTTGGTAAATGAAAACTTTCCACCACTTTAGGATCTATATAACTATGACTAGCTCCTGAATCAATTAAAATATTAATGGCATGGTTGTTGATCATACCTTCCACTTCAATCATATGTGATTTAAATTCATCTTGCTTGTTGTCCAAGGATGCATATATCCTCAGTATTCTACTTCCCATGTCCTCCACTATTTATTCTTGCTGAACATTGTGGAAAAATCTCACTTTGTCATTTTTGTGGGGGCAATATCTATACCTATGATTTCCTTTACAACCCCAACATTCCATAGGTAACTGCCTTGGAGTTTTCCCACCTATTTCAACCTTCCTAGGCTCTCTAAAAGATGGCTTTCCTTGAGGAAAATTTCTGAAAAGGGTGGCTTAGTTCCCTTCTTCCTCTGGTCCATCTTGAATTTCTTCTTGTCTTCCCAAGCCTTTTGGAAAGTAGGATTTTTTCTGTGCTACTCATATAATCATTTTTCTCTTCTTATGGTTTCTTCCATAGTTTTAGGATCATCATACTGGATCTTGTCACCGATCGAAGATGGCATTACACTCAGATACCTTTGAATTTTGATAGTCTCATCTCTAATGAAAGGAAGGTACTTCATCAATTCCAAAAACCTTTGATCATATTCATCAATCGTCATGCTACCCATCTTGAGTTCAAAGAACTCTTTCATATTCCTATCGTAGTATCTCTTAGTCAAGTATTTATTTTCGAAATACTTCTTGAATTCCTCCCAAGTAACATTTTTCTTTTTAATGTGTTGCACCTGCACAAGTTGATCCCACCACATGGATGCCTTTCCTTTCAGTTTATAGATTGCAATTCTTCCTTCTGCATGAGAGGAATAATTTTTTAGCTAGAAATATTTCTTGATGCCAAGAAGTGATGTCTCAACATCCTCCTCCTTCTGGTGTTCTCCATCAAATGTAGGAGGTTTAATCTCGTTCATTTCACCCTTCAGTTCATCCAATCTAGATCTCTTGTGTTTTCTAGTAGGATATGGTCTTGAACTACTCTGTACCCTCCTCTTGGAGTGTCCTTGGGAGTGATGATGGTATCTACCAATACTCCTTGATTTTCGCTTCTCAGCAGGGAACCTATGACTTCCTGATTTACTGGAGTCACTCCCCTTATCTAATTTCCTTTCTATACTTTCCAGGATTCACATCAACTTTAGGTGTAATTCTCCCTATTGGTATCTTTCTTTCATGAGATTTATGTTATCTACTCGGTGATGTTGGACATATTTCTACAATATTTCAATGAGCTTCATCATGTTTCCCTCCTTATCTATCTCTTCTCCATGACCATTGGAGTTCGATCCTTCAACTCCCACATGGACATCCATTCCTCTAGATGCATTCTCTAAACTCGAATCATTTTGTGCCTCCTCCATTTCTCTGCACTAAGCGAAAATTATGTTTGGTTCTAACAATCGTTGACTTTGCAACAGAATGTGAAATCAATTGAAATTTTTTAGACCATCTGTCCTTAAAAAATTCCACCATATTCATAAACCAATCTGATTTAAGAAAACGTTCAGAATTCATTCTCCACGATTCTCGATAAACCAAGAATCCCCATAGATTCTTTCGTTCTACAACAATTTTTAGGCACTATCCCCTTTCTCTTAGCCCCCAACCCATGTGACCATGGGTTGTGGCCAATTTCTACATCGATAGGTGCTTACTCGGGACTTCGGGCCTACGACTCCAGAAATCTTCCAAGAAAGATACAACAACTCTTAGAGTTCTGAACTAATGAACTCGCGAAATGGGGTGGATCAATAATCCACGACTACTGATAATCCAAAAGTTGATACCCACTATGGCACCTCTGCCATTGGGTCTTCGGGAATTCAGAGATTCGAACTTTGGAGCTTCAAAATTTGAAGCTTTGGACTTTGGATCTTCGAAGCTTCGGGTTCGGTAAGTTTTCATGCTTGTCTCCTTCCAATCTCCCGAATTCCAAATTTTCGGGCTTCTTTACCCTCCAGGTCCACATAGTATAGGTGTCACCAAGTCAGGTGGTGGCACATTTCATGTCTATAAAGGTCCATTCCATCCCTGGTGACATAATCAGAACCCACCATGTCTACTCTTTCGCTTTGGAACTTCAGAAGTTCTCTCTTCAACATACATTCATTCTCTTGACTTCCAAAATTATGGGTTTCTCTTTTTCGTCGAAACTTTGGGTTTCAGAAGTTTTCACTTCAGCACATCCCACTTCTCCTGATTGTCCAATTCCGAAGTTATGATTTTCTGTGAGATCTATGATTCACAACCATTTGCAAGTAGATCCGACAGTTCTAATCCTCCCTTCATCACACGTCTTATGTTCCGCTCATGGCTTGATCTAACAGTAAGGCTTCCCGGTTAACCTTCCTACACTTTATATAGATCTGATGATCGTGAAGGATTACCCTATTTTCTGAACAGATCCTATGACCAACATTACTTTGTGGCTCAATACCACGTCTATCG
Source organism: Picea glauca (assembly GCA_000966675.3). Taxonomy (NCBI): domain Eukaryota; kingdom Viridiplantae; phylum Streptophyta; class Pinopsida; order Pinales; family Pinaceae; genus Picea; species Picea glauca. The sequence continues at coordinate 16,008 of JZKD02S1756538.1, forward strand.
TGGTTTTACAATACCACTACACCTTATGAGCTTCATAACATGACCAAGGTAACTTGTTGGCACTCAAGAATTATCTGAAGTTCGAAATTGGTTCCTCTTGATATAATTTCCACCTGAAACATTGGTTCTCATGACCACTTATTCGTCCCATCCAGGTTCAGTGTTGGAAACCTTGGATTTGATACCAAATTGTAACATACTCGACCACCAATAGGCCTGGTAACTCTACACAAACATCTTAACTATGCTTCCTTTATTGCTCTGATACCAAATTGTAACATCCTCGACCACCCACAGGCCAGGAAAAGCTATTGTGGAACATACATACATACATACATACATACATACATACATACATACATACATATATATATATATGACATGCATTTCTGATGAATTCAATCACATAACCCAGAGTTTTTTCTAACATACAAACTCAAATGGAATTAACCGTAATTAAAACATGCAACTGAATACATGATAACATTTAAGAATCATAGTCATGCATAACATATATAATTAAGCATGGAAATGATACTTATATTTTAATTGGAGTAAAACCACCAGCTACATGCATACCTTCCATGAACCTCCTAGACTTAGACAACACTGCTCATCACTCTCAGTTGTAGGTCACTCGCGAGCTGGAACTAAACTCCATCGTGCAAGGGATTCCTAGGATAGGTAAGGTGAACAGGAAAGTCACATAGTTAAGAGGAAAGATTCTCTCCCAGGATATACTTACGGCTAGTTCTCACAGAATCGCATTCCCCACATGCTTGTCCCACCCCAGGAGTATACACCTTCACTTTCACACAATCCATCGACTGCTTCACCTCCCTTACCTTGGGCTTCAACAACAGGTCGTACCAGAATTATCAGAGATCTGTAGAAACTACGAGACTCCCTCCAGGAGAACTCACCTCCTCATCACACTCTCTCACATGGAGAGAGTTTCTCAAAGGCCTGACAACCTACCTCTTCAATCCACAACCACCTCTCTCACCTGGAGAGAGATTTTCTCACAGGCCTGACAACCTACTTCTTCAATCCATAACAGCTAAATCTGGTAAGGAAAAGGACGACTGAGTAAATTACAGAGGTGAAAAATTGTAACAGGTTCAGTAATTGTTGAGATTTCTGGCTGCGGGCTTTCTTAGTGCATGAATGAACTTCTCAAGATAAAATGGTGCAGAGTGGTCTAGCATAGCCAATATGATGCAAGCATGAGCCAAACTCTGCACGTGTGTGAGTTCTTGAGTGCCTGCATGCGTGCGTGAGTGTGCAGAGGTCGATGATGGAGGCCAAACGAGTTAGACAGAGGATGGAAGAATGGGGAAAGAACCCCCAACACGAGCTAACTCTTCATCTTTAACTGCATGCACCCATGTCGACAACTGTCTTCCTGGAGTTGCACGCACCCATGTTGACAATTGTTTTCCTGGAGCTGCATGCACTCCATTTAGCATTTTCTCCCTTTCCCAGGAACTTAGGATAAAAACATATCCTTTCACACAGTTTTTGGAATAATAATAATAAATTATTATTCTCTTGGACTTAATCCCCCTAGACTTAGCCCCTCTTTCCAACCTCTTAGCCCCCTCTCCCTTACCCAGCCTAGTGGAGCTTAGCCTCCCATCACTCTTTCTTCATGTTCGGTCTACACGCAATGATGTTTTTATATTAATAATATGAACATGTACATGTACACAACAAGCTCCTGGCCTTTAACACCTAGGCTCTTTGACCTAATGACACATAAGATTACCAGCTTATAACTACTCGGCTCACCAGCCTACAAAACATGTTTAAAATTAATAAATACAATTGGGGCTCATCCTTGGGGTATTATAGTAATACTCTGACACTGCTTCATAAATTCCTTCTCAATAAGGGATTCAGTGACATCGTTCAATACCAACCTCTACTAGGCACACCATTACCAAATAGTAGATATCAAGAGAGGGACAAAGAGTGGGTAGGATTTCTCGACGCAAAGTGAAAAGACACAAGACAAGCTTGGAATTGTTTTTTAAATAAAAAAACATGGACAGTAGTACCGACTCCAAGTAAGTCGGGGAAAAAATGGGGGTTCAATCAAATTTGTGATATTCCAAAAGGAAAGCATACCAAGTGTTCTGATTACTGAAGAATAAATGTCGTAGAGAGGCAATCAATAATATAAGAAATTCACTAATATCCAGATATTAGAGCAAGATAAAAGACAAAAGAAAAGGGAAGAACTTCGTAACCTATGGAATAGTCAGAAGTTGAATAGAAATATGATTAGGGAGGGTCATCCTAATAGAGTGCATGAGCATTCTGAATCTGAAATGAATCAACTAGAGCTGGAAATAAAAATACTAACAATGACCCCTGAAAAAAGACAAGACGTAGATTTTATAAAGGATAGATTGAATTACTATCAACCATAAGATGAACCTAAAAGAATGTATTACAAAGACTAAGGACCAATGATATGCACTTCCCCCATGCTAGAATCTAGCCCATGCATAAAATTATTCCTCCAAAAACAACTTCATATCGATGACCAATCTACAAGGTTATGGTACATAATCGATGAGAATGGAAAGCTATGAGATGCACTCAATTTTTAGCCAGAAATAAATGAAATCGAAAACATGTTCATCCAAATTAAGGATCTCATCGACTCAACCCCCTTACCAAATCTATTATCAAGAGAAGAAACTAGTTACAGTTGTAAATCGACATGAGCATTGGAATGACACTTATTCAATTATAAAGATCAAAGTTATCAAAATGAAGAAATATTTATTACAGTCAACATGAAACAATTATTCCTCGGGTACCACCCAGTAAAAGATAAACCAATAGAAACAGTGACACAATAAAATCCAATTGAAGATTCAACAACTTAGTCAAAAAATGTGGTAACTCAAACAACACAAAAAGTAAATACCTCTAAAAAGACAATAAATACGGGGTTTAACCACATTACCTTATACGAGAGAGATGAGGACTGAAAAATTACATTGGTTCATGTGCGATAAATTCCGGGATGCCACAGACATTATCGATGAAGAGAAATAGATGGAACAATTTGGAGCCTCCCTCTGGTGTCATTCCCTGACATTGTTTATGAACTATACATAAAATAAGAATCAAAAAAATTCATATATAAAATGCAGTTTTCTATCATTTTTCAAAGTACAAGATGTCACACACTTGGTTGTGTAAAAGTTACAAGAAATAAAACAATGACTAGGAGATTCGGTACGAGATTATGATAAAATATTCAAATATCTCTTGAGCCAAATTTTGAACTAAATCGATCAAATCTTTCTAGTTCAGTGGTATGTCGTTGGTCTATTATAACATATCCTCTCACCATTACACTTGTACAAAATAATCACTTGAGAAGATGCATTACAAAAGGAAAAACACATCATCAATGATGATGAGAGGCCTTCGATTTCTTCATCAACTAGAATAATTGAAGAAAAAATAGAGCATTTATTGCACACGATAAATAATATATCCATTCAAATAAATTACCTTTGGTGGAGTTCATGCTGTGAAGAAGGAAATACAAAGGAAATGTATAGCCTCAATGATCAGCCACCAACAACAATAGATGCACATAGAGTACAAGCTAAGAAATATTGTAACATATGTGAGAGTTTGATTGATCATAATGTACACAATTTTCCAAATAATTTGAAAAACACTAATTGGTGTGACATATGCGAAGCTTCTGATCACAAAACATTGGAATTTTATTTCAACACGTGAAATCAAGCTAGTGTACAAACAATCTACCACACAGAAGCCACCAACCAATCTTACAATTATAGTCGAAGAGATGACTACTATGGTCAATGTTGATGAGGTCACGATCGATTTGGTGGTCAAGGTTGAGTTCGAGGAGGTTGCAATTGATTTGATTGTCAATTTCAAGGTCGAGGAAGACCATATTTATACAATTGTTGGAAAAATGACCACATCAGTCCATATTTCCCAATGAAAGATAGAATTGACATGAAATTTGGCAATATATGTGACATCAGTGACCACTCATAAGAAGAGTGGCCAATAGTACTTGAAAAAATTATGACTAGAAAAAATGTAAATCTTCTACATGTAGTATCAAAAGAATAAGTATTGAATTCAAAGAACATAAATATCATCACAAGATCTGGTGCAAGACGATATCTTAATAGTGCCACATTACACGACCAATAGAAATAGAAGGATGGCTTATTTCCAAATTCTAATAAAGAAGAACAAATTATGAAGGAAGCTATGATATTCTTTAATAAAAACAATGGAGGATAGAATGATGATATTCTCCAAGAATTCCTACAACTATTACAGGAAAATTAGTCATTCAATCAATTGCTAGAATTACTAAATATATTACGAGAATACAAATAAGGAAAAATGTCATCAAAGGATGTCAAGAAACTCTTGTATAAGCATAAAGATTCTAATCCACATGTCGACCTAGAAATCAATGAGTTATAGACAAACAAGTAGTTGTCGATTTTGGATCTCAAGTCAATATCCTACTATGAGAAACTTGGATAAGATTAGGTCAACCTGCTTTAGAATCAACTCTGAACTATCTCAATCTTGTGTATCTAATATTGATAGATCCCATTAGTATACTTCGAAACTTTGATACTCAAAAAATGGTTATTTCAACTCAAGTAGATCTTGAAGTCACCAACCTAGTCGAGGGGATGCCAACATATGCACCAGTTGTCAGTTGGTCATGGGGTCAAAAGATGAAATAAAATATCTCTCTAGAAAAAGATAGAATCAAGTTAAAAGGCGATGGGAGAATAATAATAATTCCCTTGAATCCAAAATATGGAAATGCATGGAATGAATCATGGGATGAATACCAAGAGGCTCAGTGCCTATATCAAATAAACAACAAATAAAGACATTATGTAGAACTGATTTCACAAGGGAAACTTTTGAGATAATCTCCTGTTTTGGTCAGACATAATTTCAACTCCGCTCTACATAACTAGAAAAATGATAATTACAAAGCACACACGAAATATTTTTGGTCCATTAAAGTCATCCCAAAGCATATGAATGTGATACGTGACCCAGGAAGTGCCAATAGTATATGAAAATAGAATTTGATAGAATCCCACTCTTGTATCGATTGAAAATCAAATAAGAAATACTTTATAATATAATGAACTCCATACACCTTCGACACATGTCAAAGCAGTATCGAAATCTGTTGGAGAGAAAGGAAGGATTTAGAGCCTCGTAGAAACACTCATAGGCTAAGCTGGAAGATAGTGAGAAATACACTCCCCCAGGTTACAAATGTGGATGACTCTATCGACATAATTCATCGAACATTTCAGAGAACAGAAGTTGTCCAAAGAAACTAATATCTCCATTTTCAATATTGGGCATGATCCAGTAGAGCATATTCAACAATGTGAAAACTAATGGTGAAGGATATGTTACATAGACGAAATGGTATGGCCCCACATGTTTCCAAGCACATTAGATGAGATACCAAATAAATGGTATAATATTTAATAAGTCTGCGACCATATGGTAAATTGGGTAGAAATTAAACAAAATTTTGTCCAAGACTTTGAATTTTTTCCAGAAGAAGAAAACTTGAAAGAAGCAACATAAGAAATCATAAACTTCGTAGAAAATCCAACACCATTTGTACATAAAGTAAAAGGTAATATGAAGATGGATTTAGGATTGAAATTTACTTGCAATATTGTGTCAACGAAAAACAAGGAAGTAACAATGGAAAAAATACTTGACATGGAAAATATAAGGTTCTAAGGACAAATATTTTAGTGTAAAAAGGACCACCCAACATTGCAGAATCATGTGAAATTAGTATTCAATATAGCTATAGAAAAAAAAGAATATCAGGAACAACCCAACTTCCTAGAATGTTTCACAAAAATGAAAGAAGTGGAACATTATATTGACGAAGAAAAACCATCAGAATGGATGGAGGCCAAAATTAAAACAAAGTAATTTTCCATATCAAACGATGATCACCAAAAAATGAATCGAACATGTGATTATTGGATGAATAAGAAAATCACTTACATTGTCAACCTGCTAAAAGAATATCAATTCATTTTTTCCCACAACTACAAAGACTTCAAAAGGACTTGTAGAGGAAATGGGAGAGATGAAGATTGAACTCATTCCAGGAGAAAAACCAATAAAAAAATAGCCATACAAACTATCCCATAAATATAAGTCGATCGTTCAAAAATAGATTGAAGGAATGCTACAAAAAGGTATCATTTACCCGATTGGCAATGCATAATGGGCAAGCTCCATGGTGGTGAAACCAAATAAACAGGATCCCAAGAGGCCAAGATATGTGTCAATTTCATGGGACTCAATAAATTGACTGTGACATATTCCTTCCCTACCCCATTCGCTCATGAAATCATTAATGAAATCGTTGGCCATGAATGCTACTCATTTGCTGACTAATTATGAGGTTCTAATCAGGTTTTGATAGCAAAATAATATCATCCAAAGACAAAATTCGTATCAAAATTCAGTTCCTTCACCTACATAGTCATGCCATTTGGACTGAAGAATGCACCATGAGTCTTCTCAAGAATAGTTGTTAATGGATTTCACCTATATATATAACAATGGTTTTCTACTTTGATGACTCGACGATATCCAACCTATTTAAGTATCATATACAATGGCTTAGGATTATTCTAGAATGGTGGAAGAAAATACAACTATAATTAAACATAGAGAAATTCATATTCGTACACCAATTGGAATCTTGTTAGGACAGTGTGTAAAATTTCAGACCCCACCCAGTTTCAAGTCTCGTTGATTTTCAGCCAATGTTTAATTCCCAAACCCAATTTTATGACAGCCAATTAAACGCATCATATAATAAAATTTTCAAAACTGAAACATGAGGATTCTGAAAAATGTTTAACACATAAATAAAACCATAACAACAACACATAACTTAGAAAATTTAACACAATGATTTTTGGTCTAACAATGACCCTAGAAAAACCCATAAGGGGAAAACGAATGAGAGAGGGAGTTTTTTATTTTATTTACAAGGTCTGAGAAAATGCATTTTACAACAGTCAATAGTTTCATAAATTTAATAAAGACTTATTTCGAAAACTGTGCCAAGATTTGTCTTCAAAATGATTATCAAAAATCCTCAAAATTCGTAATAGAATTTCCAGTACAAATGCATAGCTCAACTCTTCAATTTTTGTACCCTCTTTGACTGTACGTCCACCTCGAAAAATGTTCCAAATTGTAATAGAAAAAATATGAGCATTAAATGCCTATAAGACTGCCTTGGGAACTATGCCAAAAATCAGAAAATACACACAAGAAATTCCTTGATTTATGTGCAGCAATAAACAATAGTATGAACTACTGAAATCCATATAGTACAGACTATTTCTTTTTTTGTACCCTGCTACTCGATTTCTATGCAATATTTGATTGTACGGCCTCCTAAAAAATCCGTATAGTATGGTCCTCCTTCAGTGTTGCACCTTGCCTCAATTTTTGTGCCAACTTTCAAGATGTGCATCCTTCCAAATCCATATAGTACCACCTGAAATTAATGGATGTAATATCTCCTCGATTTGTGTGCCAAAGTGTGCCTATATGTTGTCTTGGAATGTGTTCCCTAGTTTAGTAAATGACCTCCTTCTTCAACTCACTCTCTTCTCTTTCTTTCTCTCTCAACAATGAATGCATTAACCCTAGAAAGGATGTGCCCTCCTACCCTAGTCGACCTCATGAGGGAAGGTGAAGAGTCATCTCATCCACCGATTGATATTAGATGATATGAGTGGATGAGATTGAATGTATATTCACTCACCCTCTCACTAAAGTCATAAAGTCACCTTTTAATTTGACTCTCACAAATTAAATGACTAGGGTACACATTAGGAACTTTCTCACCCCTTAAGTGCCTAGGTGATGAGAAACACTTGTATCGATACTTTTTAATTATTTTTAACACTCCCTCTTACTGAGGAAAGTGTTACTCACCACTCCAACCTTGTCCCTGAAAAATACAAACTTGCCTTTTCCTAAGACCTTGGTGAGTATGTCTGCTACCTACTCATCTGTATATATGTATTGTAGATCAAATTCTCCTCTATGAACATTATCACAGATGAAGTGATAATGAATCTCAATTTTCTTAGACCTGTCATGAAATAATGGATTCTCAGAGAGTTTAATGCAAATACGATTGTCAAAGTAAATAAAAGTAGGCCTAAACTACACACCAAACAATCCCAACAACAACTTTCAAAGCCAAAGAGCCTCACAACTAGCATGACTGGAAGCCATATACTCAACCTCTGCAGAACTGAAAGCCACTGAATTTTGCTTCCGACTGAAATAAGAGACCACTATTGAGCCTAATCTGAAACAACACCCAAAAGTACTCTTTCGGTCACTCACACATAATTCTGATTGGGAAGACTCTGATTGGATAGAATGTATCCCCACTTTGATAGTACAAACCATAATCTACCGTACCACAAAAATACTTGAGCACATGTTTTTCTTTGACCCAATGCACTCTCTTAGGATCCATCATGAATTGGCCAAGAGTGTTGACAACAAAACAAATATATGGCATCATATTGACCAAATACATCAAAGAACCGATCAACTGATGATATAAAGTGGAATCAACCAACTGTGACATAGGAGCATGAAGCTTCTTCTAGTTGGCAATCATTGGAGTTGTCATGGGCCTACAATCCTCCATATAGAATCTCCTCAAAATGTCACAATCACACTTCCCATGTCCAAGGAATATATGTCCATGTTCCTTCCAAACGTACAATCCCAAGAAATAGTGCATTAGTCCAATATTAGTCATCTCAAACTCTAAAGCAAGCCTCTCCTTGTAGCTAGTGATGAGTCTTTATGCCCCTATAATGAAAATATCATCCACATAAACCAAGACTATTAGAAGATCATCTCCAACCATAATGAAGTATAGGTTTGGATCTGCCTCACTCTTCTCAAATCCCAGCTGGTGCAAATAGGCATCAATCCTCGAATACCAAAACTCTGAGAGCTTGTTTCAACCCATACAATTTCTTATTCAATATTCACACATGATAATCTCTCCCATGAACCTCAAATCCCAATGGATGATTAATATACACCTCCTCCTATATAAGACCATTCAGAAATGTGGTCTTCACATCCATCTGGTGGATATTCCAACCCATCTCTACTATAATGGAAGTCATTGACCTGATCAAGGTATATCTAGCAACCGGTGCAAAGGTCTCATAATAATCAACTCCCTCAACCTATGAGAACCCTCAAGCCACCAAGCTATCTTTTTACTTCTCAATGCTTCCATATATATCATACTTGAGTTTATATATCCACCTGGAAGTCACCACTGAATTCCCCTCAGGTCTAGGAACAATTTCGAAAACATCATTCATCATGATGGAATTGTACTCTTCCATCATGGAATCTCTCCAAACATGTCTACCAATAGCCTCCTCAAAAGTGGAAGGCTCAAATTCCTTGATACTGCTCACCATCACGATGTAGCTACAAAATCTCTCGAGAGGTTTACTCTCCCTCATAGTCTACCTAATATTCCCCACTGAACCCTGTGCCTCCCTCAAAGTACCTTGAATCCACTTAAGCTTCCTCCTCTCTGAAGTGGTGTCCCATGGAGGGGACTCTCCCTTCTCAACCTCATTACCTGAAGACTGTGACCCTAAATTATAATCTGTAGAAATCGATCCTGAAACCTGTGGACCAGTAACCCGTGATCCTGGCATATGTGGCCCTGTCACTTGTGGACTAGTCGTCACCAAAACTGGTGGCCCTGAACTCTCTGTCACTGAATTCTGTTGTGGACTCACCTGAGTCTGAGGTGATGAATTCTCACCCCTCTCTATCTCTCAGGACTTACTAAAGGCTCCATCCTCCTCAAATATCACATCCCTTCTCAAAATTGTCTTCCTCAAGGAAGGGATGTATATATAGAAATCCTTTAAAGTCTCGCTATACCCAACAAACATCCCCTTCTCTGTCATCTGTTCTAGATTTTTCCTCTTATAAGAAGGGACATGTGAATATGTAAGGCACCCAAAAATTGTAAAGTGCCCCACCTCAGTCTTCTTCCTAGGGAAATCCTCCATAAGAGTCATCCTCCCCACTACCCTATGTGGACTCCTATTCTGTAGATAAACTGCAGTGTAGGATGCCTCAGCCCAAAGAAATAGTGGTAGGCCCTGATCATGTAACATGACTCTTGTAGCCCCACCTATGGCCCTATTCTTCCTCTTAGTAACCCCATTCTGTTGTGGGTTCTGAGGATTCTGAACAATATTTAATGAAAAAATAAGACCATATCAACAACACATAACTCATAAAAATTTAGCACAGTGATTTTTGGTCTGACAATGACCTTGGAAAAAACCACAAGGGGAAAACTAGTGAGAGAGGGATTTTTTTATTATTTCTGAGGTATGAGGAAATGTCTTTTACAACAATTACTAATTTGATAAATTTAATAGAGACTTATGTCAAAAACCATTCCAAGCTTTGTCTTCAAAATGTTGAGCCAAACTCCTCGAAATTCGAAACAGAATCTTCTGTACAAATGCATAGGTCAGATCCTATATTTTTGTACCCTCTTTGACTATATGACCATCTCGAAAAATGTTCCAAACTATAACAAAACAAATCTGAGCATTAAATGATTGTACAGCTTCATTGGGAACTGTGCCAAAACTCAAAAAATACACACAGGAAATTCCTCAATTTCTATGCAGTAATAAACATTCGTATGGAGAGCTAAAATCCATATAGTATGGCCTATTTATTTTGATGTACCCTATTCCTCAATTTTTGTGCAATATTTGATTGTACAACCTCCTAAAAAATACATACAGTACGGTTCTCCTTCAATGTTGCACCTTGCCTCGATTTTTTTGCCAACTTTCAAGTTGTACGACCTTCCAAATCCGTACAGTATGGCCTGCAATTAATGGTTGTACTCTCTCCTTGATTTTCATACTAAAGTGTGCCTATATTTTGTCTTGAAATCCATTCCCTAGTTGAGTAAATGGCCTCCTTCGTTAGCTCACCCTCTTCTCCTTCTTTCTCTCTCAACAATGAATGCATTAACCCTAGAAAGGGTGCGCCCTCCTACCCTAGTCGACCTCATGAAGGAAGGCGAAGAGTCATCTCATTCAACGGTTGAGATTAGAGGAGATGAGTGGATGAGATTGAATGTATATTCACTCACACTCTCACTAAAGTCATAAACTCACATTTTAATTTGTCTCTCAAAAATTAAATTAATACGGTCCACATTAGGCACTTTCTTATCCCTTAGTCACCTAGGTGATGAGAAACACTTGCCTAGGTATTTTTCAATTATTTTTAACAATGTGGTATGTAAAGATAGAGTAAAGGTTAACATGGTGAAGATTAAAATTATTCTTGACTTAAAGCTGCATATGAAGAAAAAACAAATCAAAATTTTCCTGGGGTACACTATATACTATTGAAAGTTTATACACCACTATTCGAATATCACATTTCTAATGGATGAACTTCTATGAAAATAAATCAAGTTTATATGGAACCAAGATTTCTAGGAATCCTTTGAATTCCTAAACAAGAAATGCGTTGAAGATCAAATACTAAAATTTCTTGATTGGTCGATAAAGATTCATGTACATGTTGATGCTTCGAACGTCATTATCGGGTCAGTCCTACCACAACCATACGACGACAAAATTGATCTTCCAAATGCATACACAAGTCAAAAATTGAACAAATCACGAAAGAAACTAATCGACCATGAAAATGGAAGCCTTATCAATCATATTCTCTCTATAAAAGTTTCATCATTACTTACTTTCCAATCCATTCACATTTTTTACAGACCATCAAGATTTGAAATATTTGGTCAATAAATCAGTGCACCAAGGAAAGATATTTCGTTGTTTACTCTTATTTTAGGAGTTTGAATTCAACATAATCATGTGACCTAGAAAACAGAACGTCTGACCCGATCACCTATCACGACTTGAAATGAGAGAACATACAAAATCCATTGACGATGACCTTCCAGATGCACAATTATTTCTATTTGAAGATACTCCTAAGAATTTAGAATATATAACAAATTTCTTAGAAGAAGGAAAGGCTCCATAATATCTGCCAACAAACAAAAATAAATTACTATCCTTAAAATTTTCACCTTTTAAAATCATAAATGGGTATTTATACAAAATGGGGATGAATGATGTCCTAAGGAGATGTGTTCCTGAACATGAAAGGGAATATGTCATTAATGAAGCTCACATAGGACCAAATAGGGGTCACTTCTAAGATGACACGACAACCAGAAAGATATTGCAAGTAGGCCTGTGGTTTCCAACTATACATAAATACTGTCGGGATCAAGTTAGAAAATGTGATAGTAGTCAAAGGCTTGGGAGACCTGTGTGGAAAAATCAAGTTCCTCTCAATTCATTAAATCCTAATTGAGCATTTGAAATCTGGTCCATCGACTTTGTTGGGTCCTTTCCACAAAGGGAAAGAATAACTGGTGATAAGTATATCATCATTGTTGTAGAATATGTGACTAAGTGGGTAGAAGTTGAGACATTCGAATCATGTACCAAAGAGGTCACAACAAATTTCATTTATGACAATATAATCACAAGGTTGAGTTGTCCACTTACATTAATTAGTGACCAGGGCACACACTTCGTGAATCAAACAATTGAAGTTATGCTAGAAAATATTTTGATTGACCATCGGCGAATAACAATCTATCACCCACAAGGAAACATGGCGATGGAAGATTTAAAAAAAACATTACATAAAGGACTTACAAAGATTTGTGGCATCAACAAAGACGATTGGGAAGAAAACATTCCTCCAGTTCTATGGAATTATAGATTGTCATATGAATTATTCATAGGTTAGAATCCATTCAATATCATTTATGGGAAAGAAGTTGTTATTCCTTTTCACTTCTGATCCAACTCTAACAGGGTTGCATCTCTAGAAAAAATTAACAATAGTAAAAGTATGAACGAATGATTGTACCAATTCTAAAAGATGGATAAGGGAAGAGTAATTGTAATGCATCATCAATAGGTCTAGAAACAACAATAGAAAGTGTGGCATGACCGACATATAAAGAAAAAATATATAACACATGGAGATTTAGTTTTGATGAATGACAGACGTATAAAAGGCAAACAAAGAAAACTAGAGACAACATGGCTTGGGCCATATGTTGTCGAAGATATTCGACCAACCAGAGTAGTACAACTTAGAACACTGTTGGGGAACCTATTCAAAAAATTAATTAATGGTGCCTGTATAAAAAGGTATCACCCATGGAGGATAAGAACCTTGTTGGAAAAATATAGCAGGGAAATGGCAACGGGGATGTAAATTTGACATTCTGGTCAGATTCAGATCAATATTGACTAATCATGTACTTATGAAAATAATGTTTTCTATGTGTTATATTATTTGTACTTATGATTTTTTTGCTTTGGGAAATGTGTCACATTTCTTACGTCATTTTTTGTATCACCTCAATTTTTGTGTCCATTGTTGGGCGGTTTTTCTCCACATGGTTTTTTCTGATGGTTTTCTATTTTCGGTTAAGGAATTAGGGTTGTTGAATAATCTAGTTCATTGGGTTAGGGTTTTGTATTATTTTGGCTCTTATATGTATATTGTATTGTAAACAATGTATCACTATGAATGAATATATAATATGATGGTTTTTCCAGTTTGGGTTTCGAGGGGAAAAATATGTGTAATGTTTGTATTCTCCATTTCATATTTTCTATTCTTTTACTAAAAATGTGTTTGCATTAAAATATTGTACAAGGTTAAAATATTTAAATAATCCCTCGTTAGTTTGATAAACAAAATTCGGTTATAAAAAATTCAGGTAGAGAAAACCGTTAAATAAAATTTAAGTATTAAGGAACATCAAAGCATCAAAGGGAAAGCAATGAAGAATGACAATGTAAAGAGGAATAATTCCATGGTTGATCTTGAGACAAATAAAATGAAGACATGATCAAAATACCATTCCATCACTTGACCTAAGTAAAATACAGGTGAAAAGACAATCAAGTGATCATGACAGATTGACAACAAGTGAGCATATATCAAGCAAGTGCAGGAACTTTAAATAACATAGAGACAGATTAAGGCATAGCGATATGGATGAGCACATAAGTCCCCGAGAACATAGACTATGTCACACTACCAACAAGAAACCAAATGATTTAAGAACAATAGTCGAACGACCCATATATCGATTGCACATCAATAGAGGAGATCTCGTCTATCGAGTTTAGGAAAATATTGACCAAGGAAATGTCGATGAGCCTATAGAAGTTTCATTCATTTCATGTCAGAAAGGATCTAAAATAATAACATACATATTATTGACCAATGCAGAATATTGTCCCACAACAATCCCCATATTCTCTTGACACATATGAATAATCATTTGGAAAACACTATGAATATTACCTAACGTGGCTCACACGAGTTCCAGCTCAGCACTGACATAGATTTACACTCACATGAATTTATTTAATTCTTCAACAATCGTAACTGCAACTCACACACTCATGAATTGTCCGATTGGGACAAACAATATTATTCAAAATACAAGGATTTGTAATTGTACAAAAAATAAGCTATGCTCACACAAACAATAGTCTATTTGATCATAAAGGACAATGACCATCATCAATCCTACACTTCCATATCTTGAGAGATTGAATCACGTAAAAAATATTTCACCATCACTTAGATCACCTTCCATCTTACAACTCTATATAATACATCTCAATAAGGAAAAATACCCACTTTGCAAAGAGTTAAGCTATAAAAGAATAGACCATGGGGTCAGAGAATTTAGTAGACAACAACCCCCTGGTACCAAACCTTCCGAAATCATAAAGAGATCAACCATCTTGGTCAAAAACATCAAACGAAGAAATTTTCCATGTCATAAAGGCATGAATTCTCCCTTCCACTTCAATTGATCATCTATTAGAAGCAAATGATCATTCGACAATCATCCCAATGAATGGTAAAGGAAGCCATAGTCTAGTTCGAGTTACTTGAATATAACGGGGAATAAAAATTTCAAAAGATTGTTTCAAGTAACACTTTTTGTGTGAGAATAAATGATTGTGGACTAAAAAATAGGGATGCTCTCAAAATAAGGACTTCAATTAATTCGGAAGTGACAGAAAGGGAATGGCATACTTGCAAGCAAACAACATATTCAACCCAACAAGAATAGGAATATGACCAAAACATTATTTCCACAAAAGAAGATGCAGTCGACTCCACCAGTGGTAGAATTCAAAGTGAAGCAGATTGGTTGGATGCAACACCTTAAGTCGGTCAAGCACATGGAAATTTTGTCTCCTTCTACTTCAACTTTTCTTCTTCTTTCCATATTCTACTTCTCAATATTGTAATCAAGTTTTCTAAATTTTATTTTTGATACTCCCCTCTTGCGTGGGACGAGCAAGGAATTGAGGTGGGGGAAGATGTTTTAGGGGACAATCAACTTAGTCAGCTAGACCCTTCGGTCAATTAGAAATGGTTTGTCTACTATGGTAGTTAGAAATTTAAGTCGGTCAAAGTATTTTTTAATCGACCGACCCATCCAGTTAAGTAGTTACAACTGCCTGGTAACTAGACATATAGTAATGTAAATATACAAGCATATAGATACTTTGATATCTATGTGGGAGAGATTGTATACATTGTATTACATTTCTATATCCTTTAATAAATATAGTTCTTTGGGATCTCACTACTTGTGTATGTATTTGTCTATATCTATATGTGTGTATCTTCTATGTTTCTTATGTAAGGACTACTTGTAACTCTCCCTACTTTCCCCTAGACTACAATGGTGTCCTTGGAATATTGGTGTATACAATTAGAAAGTAGGTTCTTGTTATGTCACGTTGGTGCTTGTAAATTAGGACGTTGGTTCCTCCCTTCAGTTGGTGATAAAAAACTTTGGAAGTTGGTGCTTCCCATGAATTTGGTATTAATATAATATAAAAAGGATTTATGTGATTTTATTTTCCCATATAGAAATCATTGAGATTTGTGTATGAATTTATATGATAACAAATGACTTGGTTATTGGTTAATGTTTACATAATGTGATGATGTTTTTAAAATTTTAAAAAGTGTTTAGTACTGATTCACCCCCCCTCTCAGTAATGATGAATATTTCATCAATTGGTATTAGAGAAATGTTCCTTCAGAAACAATCTAACCACTGGAAGGTAGATCCCAACAATTCACATTGACAAACAAGAGACATCATCCTTAAGAAAATCTCCATACTTTGATGGAACATATTATTACTTCCACAACATAAGAATGAGAGTGTTTTTGAATTCACTAGGATATGGTGTCTGAGAAATAGTCAAGAATGGTTATGTAATTCTAGAAAATCCATGCTTCGATATAGGTGTGAATAAGATCAGGGAAAACAATTCGAAAGAAATGAATTCAATTATGGAAGAATTATAGAAATCAACATTCACCAAAGTTATGCATTGTAAATTAGTAAAAGATATGTGGGATAAGCTAAAGAACATTTATGAAGGATATGATAAATTCAAGAAAGAAAAACTACAAACTCACATGAGTCAATTTGAAATCTTAAAAATGGATGAAGAATAAAAGATTGTAGCATATCTTCTACACGTGGATGGAATTGTAAACGTCATCAGAGGTTTGGGTGAAATAGTTGATGAAACATTCATTGTGCAAAAAGTACTCAAGTCACTTCCTATGAAATTCAATCCTAAGTTATCAAATCTGCCAATAGGACAAAAAAAAATATATAAAAGAAAATAAACATTCAAAGCCTCAAAGAATACCAACAGAGGAAAAGAAATATCATTTGACAAATCCAATGATGATTTTGATGCATAAGAAGACAACTTTGTAAGAAATCTCTACAGAGGAACTAGAAAATATAAAGATAAGCCTCCTTTCAAATGTTTTCATTGTGGTTAAGTAGGAAACTTTGCTTCCAAATTTCCTCATAACGAGAATGTGGAAAATAAAGATAAATATGATTTTAACCCTAATGAAAGAAGAAAGGGAAAAAATCAAAGGAACAAATACTTCCAGAAAAAAAAGAATAATCTATATTCCAAAGAGAGATACTCATCTTATGAAAGTGATGAAGAGATTGAAGAAAATGTTCTATTCATGGCCCTAGAAACATATTCCAATGAAGATGAAGACAATGATCACATCCTATAAAATGGATAAAATTATGATCTGGATTTTGATCTTGAATGAGAATTACTGTATGCTCTAGGTGAAATAAAATGGCTCAGGATAAATAATAGAAAATTGAAGGAATAATTTTCACACAATTATGACATGGTATCTCAATCAGAAGAACAAAAGAAAGTTGAAGAGGAAATAAAAATACAACTGTGAAACAAGAAGAAGATTGTGAAGAACTTGAAAAAGAAAACGCTACCCTAAGAAAGGAAATTGATATAATTACAGCTAAGATGAACAAAAATATAAAATTTGAAAGAAGTTCCATGATGTTAGCCGGTATGATCAATAACAAAATATAACCATTTGAAAAAACTGGAATTGGTTACAATCCCAACTCCACATTGCAACAAACCTAGGAAGAACCCAAAATCTATGCTACGGCTTTGAACAATCCCATCGAACATGATGAGAAATCCAATGAAGAAAACCATGACCAGTAGAATCCTATTTTCCTTCATAGGAAGAATGAATTCAAAAAGGTGATAACACCAAGAAGACTAACTGATAACATATATGAATATCTATTTATTGGTAACTATTTTTCATGCAAATATTTTGGACATGAGGCGATAAACTACATATCATATCCAAGGAATGAACAAAGAAGAAATGATGGTATGTACAATGCTCCAAGAAATAATCATGTGAACAAAAAATTAAAAAATAGTTTTAACAACATAACATAAATAAATTTTCTCCACTACTTAACTATGATCTTGAATGTTATAAATTCAATAATATTTTCCATAAAGCTCAGGATTGCAAAAGGTGGATAAAATCCCTTATGGAAAAACATATTGTTGTCAACAATACGACCAAAGTCTAGAAAAATAAACAAGAGAAGGGTCCTCAAGAAGAATGTAATTTAGCAATGCATGATCAGGACAAAGAAAGATATTGGTGCATAGATAGTGGAAGCTCAAAATATATGACTAGTGATCAAAACAACCTTAAACTAAATAAAGAGAAGGGAGGGAGTGTTTCATTTGGAGATAATAAATGTGCCAAGATAATTGGGAAATATAAAGTCATCCTTGGAAGTCAGAATGCCACAACATAAAATGTTATCCTAGTTGAAGATCTGAAGCATGACCTTTTAAGTGTCATATAAATATGTGACTAGGGACATACACTCTTTTTTAACTCCTATGAATGAAGAATAAGTAAATAAGAAACTAACAGATTGGTAGAAACTTCAATTATAACTCCAAATAATGTATACATTCTAAATAAAATTTGAAGAGAAGTATGTTATATGGGATAGACAAACGAAATAGATTTATGGAATAAGAGAATGGGAAATTTAATTTTTGAATAATTGGTTAAGTTCAATAAGAACCAGGAAGTAAGAGGCATGCCATAAATCATCAATCCCTAAAACCCAATATGTAAACATTGTCAACATGGGAAGAAAACAAGAGTGAAATTCGGAACCAAGAAACATTCAACATCATGACCATTAGAAATCATCCACACTGATCTTTGTGGGCCAACCAAATCACAAAGTCTACAAGGTGATTGTTAATTCATGTTTCCAATTGATGGTTACACAAGAATGAATTGGGTAGCCTTTCTCAAAGATAAATCATAAGCCTTTGGGAAGTTTAAATCATTCAAATCATTGGTTGAAAATTAAACAGACTTGAAAATTAAATTTCTAATATCACATAATGGATGAGAATTCACATTCGATGAGTTTGATGAATTCTATGAATATCATGTAATAATAAGACACTTCTCAGCTGCAAGAAGTCCATATAAAAATGAAGTGGCTGAAAGGAAAAACAAGATTGTACAAGAAATGGCCAGAACCATGCTAAGTCAAGATAAGTTGTCAGATATATTTTTGAGGGATGAAATCTACATAGTTGTCTACATTTTGAACAGTGTTAACAACCAAATATCAATATAGCATAGAAAAACCTCAGAATAAGTACTCAACGCCTTGAAAAAGAGAAAAATTTAGGTAATAAGCCTCTTTGAGTGGAAAACCTCATTATACCCCACATAAATGTCCAAATACAAGATGATTCCAAATGAAAATGTATCCTTGGTATATAYAGGAGACTAGGAGGTACAATTACAACTAATGGACTCAAGCCGACATAAATAAAATAACATCACTAGTGTAATATGCCCCAATTAAGGGGTAATGAGCCACTATTTAAGGATTAACATCCCCCTCCCCTTGAGAAAAGTGTTTTCCGCAACGCTTGAGTAACTCTGGATGATTTTGTATAAAAGACTCATCTTTCCAAGTGGAATCTTTAGCCAATAGTTTCCTCCATTTAATGAGATACTCTGAAATGGATCTATTCCTCAGCTGGTGAATTATTGTGTCAATGATGGCTTCAGGCTCCAATATGATTTTTACTTCCTCGTCAATTTCTGGAAATATAGTTTGAACTGGGATCTTGTCACATATAACCTTCTTTAAGCATGAAACATGGAAAACTGGGTGTACTCATGAAGATGTAGGCAACTCCAATTTGTATGCCATAGTACCAATATTTTGCAACACCTTATAAGGGTCGTAGTACTTTGGTGATAATTTATTATCCTTCCTGGCTTGCTTGAGGGAAATATGTTTGTATGGTTGTAGTCTTAAAAACACACAATACCCTACTTCAAAACTTCTTTCACTATGATGTTGATTTTCTTGTTGTTTCATGCGATTTTGTGCCATGGTTAGGTTATCCTTTAAGATTTGGAGAACTTGTTGTTGATTCTCGATGTGATATTCCACTGCTTGAACCTTAGATTTTTCTTTTAGAGAAGAAGTGATGGAAGGATGGAGGTATCCATAGAGTGCCATAAATGGTGTCATTTTTGTTGTTGTATGAAAGGAAGTGTTATACCACCATTCTTCTAAGGGTAACCATTTGGACCATTGTGTTTATTTATCAGAGACAAAGCAATGAAGGTAGCCTTCCAGACATTTTTTCACTATCTCGGTTTGTCCATCAGATTGAGGATGATAGGATGAGTTATGAGCCAATTGAGTACCCAAACAAGAAAATAATATTATCCAAAAATGTCCAGTGAAGATGGGATCTCTATCGCTTACAATAATATTTGGTCTAACATGTATCTTTTGAAATGTCTCCATGAATGCGGTGGTAACTGTACTAGATTTGAAGGGATGAGAGAGTGCACAAAATTGTGTGTACTTGGTGAGTCTATCAACAATCACCATGATGACACAATTTCATTTAGACTTTGGTATCCCTGTTATGAAATCCATGGAAACCTCCTCCCAACCCTGACTTGGGATGGATAATGCTTGTGAAAGACCTAGGTTCTTAATTGTTTCCACCTTATTTTGTTGGCAAACCAAAAATTTTGTGAAAAACCTTTGAACATCATTTTTAAGGCCATGCCAAAAAAAATACTTTTTGACCCTATGCTAGGTTTTCAAAAATCTCGAGTACCCTCCTACTAGAGAGGTGTGAAATTCCAATAGTACCTTTTGTTTGAGTTGGGAGTTCTTACATAAATATAAGTGATCTTTGTACCATAGTGACTCACTTTTCCATGTAAATGTATCTGATGAATTGGAATACTATTGCAACCTTTGACTAAGAGTCCACACTTTTTCATCATTCTTCCATTCATCCCTTTGTTCTATTATCCAATCAGGTTCGATGATAGAGATAGCACAGAGAAAGGCCTCAACATTTTCATCCTTTCTTGAGAGTGCATATACCACAACATTTTGCTTCTCTTTTTTAAATATAATTTAAAAATCATAACATAATATCTTGGTCATCCATTTTTGTTGTTGTTCTAAAGATAGTCTTTGTTCCAAGAAGTATTTAAGACTATCATGATCTCTTTTGACCTTGAAGTGACTACCTATTAGGTAAGGACTCCATTTCTTCAATGCATGTAGTATTGCCATCATTTCCTTCTCATAAATGGGTTTGTGTAAGTCCTTTCCCTTGAGTGGTTGACTTTCAAAATCTAGTGGCCTTCCTTCTTGCATTAGGACAACACCAATTCCATTTCCCGAGGCATCACATTCCACAATAAAAGTTTTTGTGAATTTTGGATTGGTCAAGACAGGAGCTTTGCACATCACCTCTTTAAGTTGTTCAAAAGCTTTAGTTTCCTCTGGATTCCATGAAAATGTATCCTTCTTAGTTAGTGTCATTAAAGGTGCTTCTATATTTCCATAGTGTCAAACAAACTTGTGGTAGTAACCTGTCAAACCCAAAAATCCTCTAAGATTATTCAGTGTTTTGGGAATCAACCAATCCCTCATGGCCTTAATATTGTTATGCTCTACCTTGACACCTTCATGAGATACAATATGACCCAAATACTCTACCTCCTTCACCCCAAATAAGTATTTGGATGGTTTGGCATATAGTTGTTTCTCCTTTAGTAGTTGTAGCACCTTGTCAAAATCTCGCACATGATCCTCCCAAGATTTGCTATAGATTAGTATATCATCAAAAAATACCAAAAAACATTTCCGAAGGAAGGGATTGAAAATGAAATTCATCAACCCTTGGAATGTGGAAGGTTCATTTGTAAGGCCAAAAGGCATGACCAAAATTTCATAATGGCCTTCATGAGTTTGGAATTTTGTTTTTGGGATATCTTCTTCCTTCATTCTAATCTGATGATACCCTGAACGAAGATCCAAATTTATGTAATAGATTTCCCCATGTAGTTCATATAAAAATTCATCAATGATGGGAATGTGAAACTTATATTTAATAGTGATGTTGTTGAGATCTCTATAATATGGACATATACGCCATGATCAATCTTTCTTGAATACCATTACCACCAGTGCAGAGTAAGAACTTTGGCTAGGTATAATAATGCCAGCCTCTAACATTTGTTCAACCATATGCTCAATTTAAATATTCTAATCATAAAGGTATTTGTATGGCCTGATGTTAGGAGGAACACTCCTAGGAATTAGGTGAATATCATGATCATGATTTCGAGTGGGTGGAAGACCTTTGGGAATATTTTAAAATACTTTGGAATGATTATCAATGATCCCTTGGATATCTAAGGGAATATATGGCTTAGATGTTTGAACATATAGTGAGAATAGTTTTGCAATTACACCTTTATTCCCCCTTTTCAATAATTTTGTCATGCCATTGGAGATTATCACCTTATTGAGTTTCCTTGTGATACCTCTTAACTCAATTTTTTTTCCTTCCAATGAAAATTTCATGAAAATTTCTTGAAAATTAAAAGCCATTGTTCCTAATGATTGTAACCATTGGATTCCTAATATGACATCAACACCACCCATGGGTATGGAAATAATTGGACTATTCATTACATATTTCCCCATAGTAATATTGATCCTATTTCATTTTCCTGATCAATTGATACTTCCTCCATCTGCAATCATTACTTGAAACTCTGGTGTTGGATATACAAAGCAATTGAGAGATTTGGATAATTTATAGTGAATGTAATTATGAGTACTACCAAAATCAATTAGGACTATTACCTTTCTCTTTTTGATATATCCTTCGATCTTGAGAGATTGAGGAGTGCTAATTCCAGCCAGTGCATTACATGATATCGTGGGAGTCAACTCTTCAGAAGAAATCACGTCTACATTTTCATCTTGAGATGGTTCTTGTTCTTGTTCTTGTTCTTCTTACTCTTCACAATATATATAGAATAATTTCTTCTCACCACACTTATGTTACTTATTGTACTTGTTGTCACAATTAAAGAATAAACTTTTTTATTTCCTTTCCTCCAATTGTTGAGGTGTCAACCTGGTAGTTTGAGGTGTTTTCGAAGAAGGAACATTATTCTTTTGATAGATGTTAGGAGTAGGGATGATTTTAGGGGCTAAATTTCCCTCGTGGGCTAATTTTCCATGGTTTTTCCAAAAATGAGATTCATTATTTTAAAAATGATTCACCCAAATTCTATAGGATAAAATTATTTTACCTTAAAAATCGCCAAAATTTTATAAAAACTATATAAAATCCTTAGAAATTTAAATATTTTTACAAAAATATCACCAATCATTTATAGTTGGCATATGAAGAATTAGTAAGATTCACCAAGGTTTCTACAGTTTAAAATAAATTTCCATCCTTAAAATCATCCCTGATTAGGAGTGGTCCTTCTAGTATCCATAGCCATAATTTTACTTTCAACATTTCTTGCCACCCTAAATGCATTCTCCAATGATTTGGGTTCCCAAAGATGAACCTCATGTTGAATGTTATCCCTTAAAGTTCCTATGAATACATCAATGAAGTGCTCATCTAGAATATTTGTTACCTTTGTATTCAATCTTTGGAAGTTCTCAATGTGATCTGTAACTGAACCCTTTTGCTTGAGATTTATCAATTGGTTAAAGAATGTATTTCTCCATGTATCCTCATAGTGTGCTATCATTTATTTCATGAAAATTGTCCAAGTGACGAGTGATTTGCGAGAACAAAGCCATAGATACCACACAAATTGATTGGGTTCTAAATATAAAGAAGCAATATGTACCTTTTGTGTATGTGGAACATTATGTAGATCAAAGAATTGCTCCATATAAAGTGTCCATGTGATTGGGTCCTTGCCATCAAACTTCCTCATATCAATCTTAGGAAAGTGGTTGGTCTTCAACCCAAAGTTATATTTTCTCCATTCTTGATTCATCTTCCTTGTGTCCTCATAATGAATTTCACGGGATACATTTTCACTTTCAGGTGTCCTCTCTATTAGGAAATTTTTCAATCCTTCCATGATCTCCCCTTTTAAACCATCCATCATAGTATTTATTGCCTCCAACTTAGCTCCTGTTGAATCCATCATCTCTTGTAGCTCATCTTTTGTTACTGTCTTCTTTCCTAAATCATTTATGTCCCTATGCATTTCTTCACCTTCATCAAGAGTCCAAGTAGGATTGTTTGGAGGCTTATTTGGTGTAGAAGTTCCCTTTTTTGGTGGGATGTTGGCCAAGTATCACTTTAAACCTTGATTTTGAGGTGGCTCTGCTATATAATCTTCCTTTTATTGTATCTCCAAAATTTTGGCCCTTGTGGGTATGAATTTGTTTTTTTTTGTAGTTCTGTGATATTTCTTCTCTGCAATTCCTCAGTTCTGATCAAAATTGGATGTGACAAGTGTAATTTATGGTAACTTCCCCACAACTTGATGATTTTTGGCCTTTCTAGGACAACTCACTTGTGTAGCATGCCCTACAAAAACTAATTGATATAATATTCTACAAATCGTACCAAAACTAATATGGACTGTCCACTATCCAATGCAACTAGTCTCACTCAATTTGAGTACTCTAGGAAGAATTTATTACTGTTTTACCCGGAACACCTACTTGAGACTAGTCAATAGGACTAGTCAGATACCCTATCTTCCATAGGGTGCATATACAAATGTAATATGACACATAAGATGCAATTTTTACCACAAATACCTTACTAATTTATGTGACTATCCTTTGGATTTCAGAGTCTGAAATGTTACGGAAAAAATTTATAGCGAAAATTCCGCAATGACTCAATTCAGGATGATTCTAGAACCCTATATTACACAGGTTGTATCTCTGAAATTATAAGGCCTCAAGAGTGGAAATTTGAATCCAACGTACCTTGATATGTTTACTAAATATCCTCCAAGACATTCCTTCTGAAACATTGTAGAAACAAAGTTATAGCGAGAATTCCAAGGTGTCTCAGATTTAGCAGCGAAACCCCAAGACCTTGAGCTCTGATACCATATGTTAAGAACCAAATATCAATATAGCATAGAAAAGCCTCAAAATAAGTACTGAACGCCTTGAAAAAGAGATAATTTCAGGTAATAATCCTCTTCGAGGGGGAAACCTCCTTATACACCACATAAATTTCCAAATATAAGATGATTCCAAATGAAAATGTCTTCTTGGTATATATAGGAGACTAGGAGGTACAATTACAACTAATGGACTCAAGCCGATATAAATAAAATAACATTAATAATGTAATATGCCCCAATTAAGGGGTAATGAGCCACTATTTAGGGCTTAACAAATAGAGCACATATCTAAGCTAACATTGACAAAAATCCATATGAATTATGGAAAGGAAAGCCAACAAATGTGAAACACCTTAAGGTTTTTGGAAGTAAATTCTACATAAAGAGAGATGATGACAACCTTGGAAAGTTTGAATCCATATTTGATGATGGTATTTTCCTCGGTTACTCCTATAAAATAAAATCTTATAGATGTTACAATCAGAGATTAGAAAAAAATGTTGAAAGTGCAAATGTAAGAGTGGGTGATGAAAAGACTAGAATGATCAAGATGGAAATCAATGACCAACCAACAATAAAAAGTTGTAGTGAATAAGAGGAATAAAATGAGGAATATATTGCATATTAAGAGGAAGAGGAAGCTCCTAAACAAGACACAAACACTCCTTCAAGATATGTTCAAAATAATGACCTTGAAGAACTGATTATTGGTAATAAAAATGAGTGTCCAAAAAAGAAGACAATTGGAAAGATCATCAGAACAAGAAAAATTGTCTTTGCTCTCTAAAATAGAACCCAAGAATATAGGGTTAGCTAGAAGAGATAACAACTGGGTAAATGGTATGAATGAATAATTATATCATATTGAGAAAAACCAAACTTGGCGGCTATTTCCTAGACCAAAATACAATAATGTAATTATTACTATGTGGGCCTTTAGAAAAACAATAAACGAGGATGGAAAAGTAGTGAGAAATAAGGCAAGGTTGGTATGTAAAGGCTATGTTCAATTTGAAGGTGTATATTTTGATGAAATGATTTCTCCAATTGTTAGACTAGAATCCATTAGAATGTTCCTAGAATTTTTGAGCTACAAGAGTATCAAACACTATAAAATGGATGTTAACTATGCATTTCTAAATGGAAATATTGAGGAGGAATTATTAGCTTAGCATCTTGAGGGATTTTAGTTGTCAGAAAGGCAAGGTTATGTGGGAAAACTAAAGAAATCTCTTTATGGTTTGAAGCAAGAACCTAGAGTTTGGTACTCAAGCCTTGATA
Source organism: Picea glauca (assembly GCA_000966675.3). Classification (NCBI taxonomy): domain Eukaryota; kingdom Viridiplantae; phylum Streptophyta; class Pinopsida; order Pinales; family Pinaceae; genus Picea; species Picea glauca. The sequence goes on from JZKD02S1756538.1 coordinate 42,441, forward strand.
AGTACCTACAACATCAGGGTTTCAAAACAACAAATGAAGAAAGTGAAATTTACATCAAAGAGTAAAATGGAAATATGATTGTCATTGTGGTCTATGTAGATGATATAATCTTTGAAAGAAACTATGATGGTCTAAGTCAAAGTTTTTAAAAGGACATGCAAAAGAATTTGAGATGTCCATGCTAGGTGAGTTGTCCTTCTTCTTAGGTCTACAAATTTCTCAGTCAAATAAAGGAATATTTATTTCTAAGACAAATATATATCAAGGAGATGTTAAAGAAGTTCAATATGGAATATTGAAACCCTATTAGTACTCCAATGATTATAAGCTGCAAGCTGAGTAAGGATGATGAATAAATAGAGGTAGATCACACCATGTATGTATCAATGATTGGTAGTATCTTATAAGTGACTGCATCAAGGCCTTATGTTATGCAAGTTGTTGGATTGGTTTCAATATTTCAATCTTCACTAAAATAATCACATGTGATGACAGTCAAACAAATTTTTAGATACCTGAAAGCCACAATGGATTTTGGACTGTGGTATCCAAAAGGATAATGCTTTACTTTAACAACATATACTGATGTAGATTGGTAAGGAAGTGTCAATTCCAATAACATAACAAGTGAAGGATAATTATTCTTGGGATATATTTGTAGTATCTTGGATAAGTAAGAAACAATCTTCAATCTCTTATCCAAAGAAGAAGTAGAGTACATTGCAACGACATCCTATTGGACACAAATTATCTAGATGAAGCAAACATTGTAAGACATTCAGGTATAATACAAGAATCCAATTTCTATACTATGTGACATCACCAATGATATAATCATTTCCAAGAATCAAAAGATGCACTCAAAGACAAAACATATACCCATCAAATATGACTTTCTTAGGGAACAAGTAAATGATAAAATTGACAGGTTGTATTATGTTCCTACCAAGGAACAAATTGTAGATATGGTTACCATGCCTCTTACTAAAGATGCACTTGAATACCTCAGACATAGACTAGGAGATTATTAAATCCCTAAGTAAATTCACCCTTTTTCCTTGATGTCAAAGGGGGAGAGAAACAAGAAAATCTAGGGGGAGAAAAAAAAAGGTGTTATACCACAATTTGTTGTTAGCCTATGGCTTACCTTACCAATGACTAAGTCTAATTGTCACCTATATTTTTATTATTCATTTAGGATATTAGTAATATATACTCAAGTGATGACTAATGAGTTAGTTAATATTTTCTAGCCTAATCATCATGCATGATTTTGGGATCTATAAAAAATCTCTCTATCGGGTGGCATCACCCATTGTACTATAAATATGTAACATTGGTGTGAATACATAAGAGAGTTGGATAGTGATCCTTTTACATCATCTTGTTGTTATTATGCATATTTTATCAATTGGTATCAGAGGTCTTATAGTTCTTAAGGGCATGATTGCTTCACCATGGTAGTTTTCAATGGGAGGTGAGGTGCAACAAGACAATCCAACGAAACAGGGGTATTGGGCACACAAGATACCTCATCAAGGGATACCAACAATTCAAATTAGATTTTCAAGAAGATGTCAATGCCAACAAAGAGTTTTTATAGTTTGAGAGGAAGCAGAGTTCCAAATATAGAGATTTAAAAGGCAAGTGTCAGTTTCACATATATTTGTGTGTTTATTTGACAAAATCGAATTTGTATTCATTGTATTAGATTTTTTGAAGTTTTTGTGCTCATACCTCCACATCTTGATAAATTTCACCTCTCCCATTGAGAATCTCACTTTTTGTAGCCTGATTCATTATATTCTAAAAATATTTATTATCATTAAATTCAATAAAAAAAATGTGGTGTGTGTTTTTTCCCAAATAACATTGATTTCAATTTAAAACCTAGTGAACCCGATGTGAAAAGAGAATGAAAATATCAAAGCCTCCTTGATTCTTAAGGGCCTTGATAGTTCTTTCATGGTAGTAATCCATGAAAGATGAGGTGTGATGTAAATCTCTCATTGGTTTATGAGGAAATCTATATCTACAAGAAGAGTCTAGAATTATGCAAAGAAGCCATGTTGCTACCTACAAATCACTTGTTGGGATTCGCCTAATGTGGATATATATGATGGGAGGTCCACAATTCATTTTTTGTTGACTATATGTTAATTTTATCCGTGTGTAATTGGTTGTTTTGATGGTATTTTTTTATCCTTCGGTCAGTTTTTCAAGTCAAGATCGAGTTTGTTGATATGCCCAATATCCAAAGCACTCAGAGGGTAATGAAATAACATGAGGAACATCAATGATATTCCAATGAAGGTGATCTACCTCATATACATACAAATATTTGTTCAACAATTTTATCTTGATTATTGTAGTTGATTATAGGTAAGAAGAACCCCATGCACACCTCACAACATTCCACATGCACTAGGGAGAGACTTCATGGATGTCTAAAGGAAGCCCATCATTAGGACAAAGGAAGGATCAAGGCCCATGCATGCACACACTTGACATGAGTAGGAGGTATCTTGATGTAGGAGCATCACTCCACCTCAGCACACGAAGTCGATTTACACGCGTGTTGCACATTCAAGGAAGGGAGAGGTGTCACCCTCTCATTTTGCCTTCAAGAATCTAAGGTGTGATCAAGGAAATTAATACCGATAGGTTGGAAGAGCCAAGATGTGTCTTCTCACAAGATGGATATAAGGTCGCCATTTAGTGGTTGATGGTAGGAGGGATTTGTATCTGATTTGGAGTAGATTTCCATCGTTGTAATTTTCCCATTAGACAGGTGTTTTGAATGGTGATTTGACACCACTAGTTTAGCTTGGAGGGACACTTGTCGAGCCCATATTGTATAAATATTTATATTGTATGCTTGATAGAGGCTTCTAGAACTTGATGAAAAATCATTGTAAGCCAAGTTAGGGAGGTTGATGAGAGTTGAGACTCCGTTGCAGTCCAGACTCATATATTTGTAATTTCATATTTTGTCGTTAACATAAAATGATAGTTTTTCATGTTATCAATTTTTGTGTAATGGATGTTGTGTTATGAATGTCATTTGTATGCATTTTAGTTGTATATGAATGTTAGAAATTGCCTACAGGGATAGAGATATAGTTTTCTATCTCTAATTGTGTTGGATTAGGTCGGGTTCTTTAGGCTAAGTGCAAGGAGTGTGCGACAGAGTGTGGAAACTCTATGATCCGACAAAAGGAGTGTGTGTCTAAACTCAGTGGAATCAGAAGAGAAACTGCCAAGAGGGCATACAATGATAATTCACATAATTGGGAGGAAATTTCGTGGTGGTTGGGTACCTTGGAAAGAACAAATGTGTAGAAGGAACCATAGTCTAGAGTTACTGAACACTCTGAAACGCTTTTCCAGGAGGGCATAGAGAAAGTACGAGAGCGTACAAGAGAAACACGATTGGAAGTGTTGGAATCCTTAAAAGAAACATAGGGTTGTTGAATTATTTGAATAAGGAAGTATTTGCAAGAGTGCATCGACAAAGAAAAGGAGATGCCTTAAGATGCTCAGATAGGATAAGGGAAAAGCCATCAAAAATATTAGCGGTGTATAAGGAGTGCACTAAGGAGAATGTAAATCCATCTTACAAGCTCAGGAGGAAGAGCCAGAAGTTGTCAGGAGGGAAAGATAAAGGTCCCTGAAGGCAATAGAAAAATGGGGAACTGTGAAGGTTCTCAAGATGAGCAAAGTCGCAAAAGAGTCTACACAGAACTATGCAAGGAGTGCAGAAGAAGTTTGAGAATAGTCAAAGTCTCAAAAGGGAAAAGTGCACCAAGTGCACAGAGAAGTCGAGGACTTCCTAAAGTCCTGAAGATCATAAAATCGTCCATCGTCTAGGTAGACAGGTGGAATCAGATCTAAGAGTTCGAGGATTTAGACCTCAAAAGAGTCGCTAGGAGAGAAATTCAAACTTCATGAAGGGAGAAGTGTGGAGTAATTATGGATCGTTATATCTAGGAGGACGCATGGAAGAGATCTATGTATTTTAGAGGAAGAAACTTTCGTATAAAATTCAAGGAGGAGAATACCCAAAGAGATGGGAGCTGAACAAATCCTAGTCGTCCATCAAGACAGGACGTGTTGCGAGAAATCAAAACTTCGCTGATTCCCAAATCAAGAGAAGAAGAGTTGAGGGAAGAGAGGACTCATGAAGTTTGAACTCGTGATTCGATGTCAACCATCGATCGCAAGAAGAATGTGGACCGTATATTTGGTCTTGGAGAAATTAGCGATTTGGGAATTGGGGAAAAGGGAGCAAGCAGCTCGCGAAAGTTCCAAAGCACGCAGTCGTGAAGGGAGCTAGACCATGGTCATAGTCCATGGTCACATCATCGAGGGAGTTGTTGTCACTCTGTAAATTCCCAGAGGTTGTTGTTAGGTAGAAGAAATTTACTAGAGGTAACCTTATCCAACCACTTCGAAACTGGGAGCTAGCCTTACCAGTTTCAGAGAGGGATGTCTCTATAAGATTTAACTTTGTTTTAAATTTCAAATATTAGGCTAGTTAAATAGTGCAAGAATGAATGTTGTTTGTTTTTATAAAATGGATGAAAGTTTTTACGCATCCATTGGTCTATGGGGTCTGTTTTATGAAGGTAGAGATCAAAGAACATATATAAAGATTCCTTTCACAGGGTAGAATAATGCAACTACTAGATTCTTTAGCAATAAAATGATGGTTAGCAGAAAAAAGGCGAGATGATTAATTATAACCAAGAAGAAATTAAGAATTTCTTGACTACAATATAAAAAGAAAACACTTAGATCTTTAAAAGCTAGAAACAGAGTATGCAAAGGTAAATTCTATAACTTTAACTCCTTTTAAATGATCAGACTAGAAAAACAAGATGATAACTAAAAAATATACACATTCAACTGAGAATAGAAAACTTCACCAATAGATGACACACAGGAATCCTATGAAACACCTCTTTCTTATTGAAATATATTCTTGATAAAAATTACAGTTCTTACAGCTTGCTAGGGCATAAAAATCAACCCTTAGTACTTCTAAGTTTGAAGTATTTATAATCAAAATTAAAAATGACCCTGTCATAAATGATTAGGACATGACAAACTCTTAATCTAACTAACTAGCTAACAAGATATGAAAATTTAGAAACTGTCGATTATGTGTCGAATTCTTCACGTTGAATCTAGGGAAGGCCATTGGTGAGTCACCCACATTACTTTGACTGATCTGTTTGCTGACTCATATTGCACACCTCATTTCCTACTCGATCAAATTGCACAACTCTTCCCATATTAGCTAACTGGGAATGGTGAATTTGAGTAGTCCACGGTATATTTCATCCACTTCTATGTACTTAGCAAAAGTCAGTTTCATGATGAAAATATATTTGATCTCGTGTTGTATGTTGATGTATGGTTGCAAAGTCTCCAAGAACACTTTTCCCGTTATACTGCCTTGTATCCATAAGAACTTGGAACTATCCTTGTCCATTGTAGCCATCATATGCTTGCAGTCTGGAAGGGTCATCAGTGTGTCATTTAGAACCATTAAACCAGGAAGACCCTTTTTCTGCAGAGCCTCGATCTTGCTGAAAAACCTTTGAACTCCGATGTCCATGTTCCATACTTTTTCTTCCAAATGAAACATCAGTGCTCTTTTGGTCAGAACCCTCTTGAATTCGAGAATGGTTTATGTCCTGTCTTCGATCTTCAAGTATTCTAGTTCTTCTCTAGTATTGAAGTTTGGGAATTTAATTATTTCATTGTCTTCAGTGGGCATTTCTCCCAACTCTCCTTTTATTTTGTCAATAACATGTCTTCTTCTTATTACTAGTTCATTTTGCTCAAACATGATCTGTACTATAGGAGAGATTTCATTTATGGATTTGGAGATATCCATCCAAATATTATCGTTTTCTTTGGTAAGGGTCTTGCCTGGAACTGTTTTCTTTTGTAGCTACTGCAATTCCTATTTTAACTTTTTTGATGTTTGTTTCTCCATGTTGTAGTTGGTCTAGTAAGAAGACTTGAGTTCATGAAGGCTCTCAACTTCCTTTTCACTTTGTTGATTTGTGTTTCTTGTAAGTTCATCTCTCCCATGGAATTTTCCAGCTCCACAGTTTTTTCCAGAGATGTCAATGGGGTGGCTGATGGGATTTCCGTTGTGGTTCTCATTGCTACAGTTGTTGTGCTAACTCCTGTGAGGGGAACTGCACTCAATGGAATGACTTCCATGGGTGTTGTATGTTCTTTATCCTTTACCAACCTTTCCAGCTCTTCTTCCATCTCCCTTAACTACGCATTTTCCTCCATGATCAACTTGAGCATATCATCCTTCTCACCTTCTGTCTCAGCGATCTCCTTAGCTTGTGCATCCTTTGTGGGTGGAAATTTTAGTTGTTTTCTCAGAGATTCTATGTCAACGTTCTTTTTCTTTAGCAACTCCTCTGTTCCTTTCATATTCTAGGGATCATACCCAATGTTGACTACCAGTTCCTCTAAGGATTTTATATTGTTATCCTTTGCAAAGAAGGATATCTTTTCCAGTTTCAACTAGGTCTGAACATTGTTTAGAGATACCTGTAATTTTGCAGCTGTAGAGGAAGCATGGGCCAAAGTGGAAAAAACTATTTCTCTAGTCTATCTATGCAGGTCCATCTGGTCAGCTGGATGAACTTATTTGGTATCCAACAAAAGGGTTGACCTTTTGTAGTCAGTGATTTCTTTGGGTTGAGGTACCTATGCCTACAGAAATGCCAGATGCATTCTTCCTTTTTCTGTGTCGAAAGATGATAACAGTCTCTATTGTGTTGTGGATGTTTTCTTGCAGAACTAAGCATAGGTGTTATTGGTAAGTGTTTGGTTTTTATTCTTAATCAGATCATATTTTTCAAAGATGTTCATCTCTGTGAATCTCTATGAAATTTGAGTGGCCACAGTTATATCAGTCTGCTTCTTTGAAGAAGAAGTAGACGTTGTCTGACAGCTGACTGAAGGAATTGGTGTACCTTCTCCCTTAGCCCCTTTGACAGACTAAGTATCTTTCTCACCAGACCTAGGAATAGTATGAATGGTCTTAGGCTCTTTACAGTATAACTGAAAATCCTTTGTTGATACTTCAGTGACCAAAAGAGAGGTGTCTTTCCTTGGTCTTTTTTCCTTTGGTACTGGTGGAGTGGAAGTCTGTGAAGTCAGGATTAAGGAAGATTGTTGTTCAGTGTCTTCCAAGGTGTTATCTTCTGACTATGTCTGATTTACATACTTCTCAATTTCTGGTTTGAGTGTGTGAGCATATTGTGCACTTTTGTTTTTAGCTCTCATTTCTGTGATGATTCCACTTGGATCATATTTCCAAATGAAACTGGTACTAAATTTCATTTCCTTTAATATATTTCTTGCCTTTTCTCCAACGGTTCAACTATTGCAGATAAAAGGTCCTATCTACCCCTTAATCCTCAGCTGTTGTTTTTTCTTCAGAGATACAAATTGAATATCATCTGAATTTATCATCTGGAAAATATACTTCAGTGCAAATATCCACACGAGAAGATATTTGGGCAATTTATATGGAGCTAACTCACATCCATACACTCTAATCTCTGTGTTCTTTTGGTACAGGTACCAATCTCCTGTCTTTGCGAGGTCCGAGAGGTGTAGGATTCTCTAGATATCCTCATTTATCCTTGGTTCTGGTCTACCACTAAGCATGCTCACCACTTGATGGTAAAACTACTCAATGAACTGTTTGAAATTGAACTCTATGGAGTTAGTCCAGAGTAATGAAGTCCAAGATGTTACCGCCTGTGGTTTCCAATCCTTATCCATTTTCTGCATCAAGAAAGTGAACTTGTCTGCTTGAAAGAAGGTGAACATGTAATCCAGTATTGAGGAATACCGGAACATGCCCTCTGTGGAGAATTTTGAAAGCTGATCATTGATGTTCTCTGCTAGGAAAGTGTTGTAGTCAAACTGGATGGTGGCCTTTTCCTCTACAGAGAAAATGGATAGGAAACCAAATATAAGTTCAGCCACCCATTCGTCTGAAAAATAGCCAAGCAGACAACAAAGCGATGAAATAACTTGGTCGCCCTTCTCTGAGAATAAGGAGGAATGATACAAGGGATTTTTCTTGGGGAGATGAGCATATTGTGGGAGAAAAAGCTCAAAAATATGGCTTCTTTGAGGAAAGGACAGGTTCTGGTACAACTCTATTAGGGTTTCAAGGTTGAAAGAGGAGGCAGATTCGGTTCTAGGTATCTGCATCATGTGATCAATGGCCTCTGGGGTGATAAAGAACAGAGTTTCTCCAGATGATGAAACTATGGCTCTCTGGTCGAGGAGGTAATGAGCTAGACATTTGAGGGAAAATTCAGGGAAATGATGGACTTGGGAAAAGAGATACAGAGGAATATGGGACTCCCAGAGCCCAATTTCATCACTTTTATTCTATGAATGTGTCTTTAAACCATGATTGCAACTCTATGATATCAAATTCGCACCTTCTCTTTGAGATTAAATAATCCTTGTCATCTAATGGGATCCGGTCAAGGTCGACAGGAGGTGGGAGGAAATGATTTTCCTTGACCTCTTCTTTTTTGGACTTTGGCACCATCACTTCCAACAGTACCTGCAACTGAAGAAAAAATGTTAACAAATAATGGATATGGATGGGTAGATGGTTGAATCACTGAGGGGGGGGTGGATTGTCTAGTGCATGGAGAGAGTGAACAATGTGCAAATGGTGGGACAGGGGCTACTTTTGAGCTGATAGGTATCCGTTGGGCGTGGGGGACAGGTCAGTAGGCTAACAAATACATAGCCTATAATAAAATTCCAATGGATCCTTAGGAAGGTGATGAGGTAGGAGAAGGATGCATGACGTGTGTACCCGGACGATGTGGAGGATGATGATTGGGGGAATAAAAGAGGGAGACATGAATTGTAATGGGTGGACGGATAAGACATGTGGAGATGGATATTGAGATCTGACATCATGAGGTGGTGGCGGTATGTTAGAAGGGAAAAGATGCAATGTAATAGATTAGCGACATGTTGGGATGGGGCCCACTGGGAATGGATGCCTCATTTCAGACCCCCCCCCCCACACCGTTAAAGGTAGAACAGTCGGGGAGGTCTAGAATCTCTTGTAGACTGTCCATCTGTGCACTGTCAGGACAACCATAGATCTGTGTGCACTTGTTAATCACCATTCTATACCCCCGCCCCACCATTAAAGGTAGAACAGTCAGGGGTGTCTGAAATCTCATCTTAGTCGTAGATCTGTGCACCAAAAACTCAATCGTAGATATTTGCACAAAATTTAATCTCTGGGCGCTATTTAATATATGCATGAGAAATTAGGCTTAGTTCTTTTTGTGAGTTTTCTGCACTGCTTCCCTTGCTTTTGTCACGATGGGGTTAGGAAAGCACCTAAAACATCAGAGTCGTATATTTTCTTCGAACACCATTCAAAATTTATTGAAAGAAAAGTTGGCTAGCCTATGTCCTATCCTACCTACCTACACCTTTAGCCCAGATTAAAATGTTGGACTAAGAGATTACTCTATCCTAGGGTTATTTGACCAAGATTAGATAGTTTGATCAGATTTATTCACTAGCTAACATATCTACTTGGCTAAGATTAAACAGTTTAGCCAAGCTTATTCACTAATCCTATCAACATCAATTCAAAAGGACTTGACCATGTTTAAAAAGTATGGATCAAGTCATTGTTATTGCATGGGGCTTTGTTCATTTTTCTTCTATGCCCTCTTTATTCTTTTTCTTTCTTTTCTTTTCTTTCTTTTTCTTACTTTTCTTTTCTTTTTCTTTTGAAAATATTTTTCATGAATGAAATATTATTTGCAAGATAACAAACATCAATAGTGAAAATTTTCCAGTCACTAGATGATCCTATAAATTATAGGGTTATAACAGTGGCTCCACCTGGGGATGGTACTCTCCTTGTGAAGTGTCAAAAATCTTGTTTCCTGATATTTTGAAAGATTCTCGCTAGAGCTTATTTTGCTATCTGATTTGTTTTATTTTGACAAATTTGGTGACCTTGATCAGTGGCTCATGGCCTTCTCTATGGGCTTCAACCATCTAATCAACATCACCCACTCATAAACTACAAGTAGAAAAAAATGGTTTGTACAATGGAAGTGGGTGGAAAAGGCCTTTATTGAGGTGGTGAATAATGCTTCAACATCCCACCATTCATAGGTCCACCTGGTAGGTATGTTCCATCACTGTTCTTGAGCAGAAAGGTGTTATTTCCTCTGAATGCCTGAATAATGTAAGGTCCTTTCCAAATGTTATCAAACTTCCCATGTTTTCCCTTGTCTTCATTCCTCGAATCCCACTTCAACACCAGATCACCTAACTCAAAATAATCTTTTTTAGTTCTTTTATAAAAAATCTTTTTTATGTCTTCCTGGATGACCTGGGTTTTGTTGTATACATCTTCCCTAGACTGTTGTAAGTGAATCATCTAGTTTATTCTTCTTTGGGAATCATTAGGTTCATTTTGCATCTCTTGTAACAGTTTCATGACCGGAACCCCTAGAGAAGTAGAGAAAACTGCCTCAATTCCATAAACCAACTAGTATGGAGACATACCAATTGATCTCTTGGTGGTGAGTATGTCAGTCCAAAGTGAAAAAAATAGCTTATTATGCCATGAATTCTTGTTCTCTTGTAGTGTCTTCTTAATGATGTTCACTGGAGTTTTGTTGGAGGACTTGGCTAGCCCATTTCCTTGAGGGTAATAAGTTGTGGAGTGTCCCAAAGCAATATGATACTGGCTACAAAAATCTATGAGATTTTTGGATCAGAAGGTTGTTGCATTGTCAGCTATGATTTTTCTTGGACATCCAAAATGAGACAAAATATTATTTTCCAGAAATTGAATGATAATAGAGTCAGTATCTTGCCTGCATGGTACAACTTCGATCCACTTCATGAAATAGTCCTTGGCAGTGAGGATCCAGATGTGTTGGCCTGAAGAAGGAGGGTGTATTTCTCTGATGAAGTCCAAGACCCATTGTTGGAAAGGAGCTTCAACTAAGATGGGTTTCAGGGGCAAAGGTAGAAGCTTCTTCTTACCTTCAAACACTTGACATTTATGGATTGAAGTGACCTTTTGATGTACATCAACAAAAAACGTGAGCCAGTAAAACCCAACTTGGAGGATCTTATTAGTTGTTCTCTTCCAACTCAGATGCCCACCACAATCTCCTGCATGAAAATCCTGTAGAACCTTGTAAGCTTCATCTTTTAAGAGACAATTTAGAAAAATACCTCCAGGATCTTTCCAATAAATATTACCTTCTAGAATACAAAATTTCAATGCTTTCAATTTCAGAAATCTGGCCTTAGTTTTAGTTAGACCAGGGGGATCTTGTAAATTATGAAGGACAAAGATAATGTCTGTGTACCATGGAGAGTTTAGAAATACCTCTTTCATGTTTGGAGTCATTTTCTCTCCCTGTTCATCCACTGCAACCAAAAAATTAATATCTAGAGCATGAAAATTAGACTCATCCATTAGTTTGGACAAACCCTATCCTTTGATCAGTTTAGTAGGTTTTATTTCAATGTTGTATTCCATAATAACCGCAATCCATTTTCCTCTTCTACCATATGGATTATCCTGGATTAGGATATCCTTAACCACTGCATTTGGAATGTATGCAATCATGTGAAAATGGAGAATATAGATTCTAAAGTCTTTTATGGATTTCACCAGAGAGAAAGCCTATTTCTCCATTATGTTATAGTTCAAAGCAAAATCTCTCAAATATTTGTTGAAAAATGCTATTGGTTGTTCGTACCCTTCATTATTTTTCTACAACAACACTGCTGCTATGGTGTGTTCAGATGCAAAGGAGAAAAGGTAAAAGTCTTTGGTGTAATCTGGGATGATCAGAACTGGGGCTTGGGGGTGCGCATGTTTCACCTTCTCAAATGATTGTTTGGACTCGACGTTACATTTGATTTTTGTGTCTTTTTTCAACATATTAGTGATGTTCCTGATAAGTTTGGCTAATTTTGGGATGAACCTTCTAAGGAAATTTATTTTGCCAATGAAATATTGTAGTTCTTTGATGTTCCTAGGGTGTTCCACCTTCTGGATGGTTTCTATCCTTCTGGGATCTATTTTAATTCTATCTTTCGATATTATGTGTCTCAGTAGTTTACCTTCCTCTAACCCGAAAATGATTTTCTTAGGATTCAATGAAATCCCAAATTTCCTTCACTTCTCAAACACACGTCTGAGGTGGAGTAAGTTTTCCTCGTCATATTTGGAGTAGACAGTCACATCATCCAGATAAATGACAAAAATCTTCCAGTCTCATCCACAAAATCATTGTCCATTGCCCTTTGAAAAGTAGCCCCAGCGTTCATGAGACCAAAAGGCATCTTCACATACATGAAGGTTCCCTAGGGTGTGGTAAACATTGTCTTCTCTTGATCTTTTGGGTGGACAAGAACTTGGTTGTAACCTGAGAAACCATCTAGTAAGGAGATCCTACTGGACCCAACCACCTTTTGTAAAATATGGTCCATTTTGGGCAAAGGCTAATTGTCTTTGAGGGAGACTTTGTTAAGATTTCTGAAATCTATGCAATGTCTATTCTCGCCAGTTTTCTTCCTGGTAGGAACTAAGTTAGAAACCCATTTGGAAAATCTCAAGGGGACTATTATCTTTCCATCATACATATTTTTTATTTCTTTCTCTATCAGGGGAAGCAACTTGGGATTAATTCTCCTAAGATTCTATCTGAATGGTTTGTGTTCTTCTTTTATGGGAATGTGATGTTGTATGATACTTGTGTCATAAGATTTTAGGTCCTCACAATCCCAAGTGAAAACATCTATGTATTCCTTAAAAAGTTCAATGTATTTGCATTTTTTATCAGGGGGTAGAGTTTTTGAAAGTTTTATCATCTTGGGTTTTTCTTCTATTCCTATGTTACATTCTTTGACCTCCTTACGACTAGCTTCAATTTTCAGTTTTTTGGATACGTCGTTAAAATCAAATAAGTCTTCTAGTGGAACTAGACATCCTGGTAACACATTACTTTTCAACTCTAGAATACTAGAATCTATCTCATTATCATTCAATCCATATGCATCTACTTTACTTTCATTGAGCTTTCTGGAATCTACATTATTTACACTAACACTTTCAAAAATAGATTTATTTACAATCTCATCATAATTTTCTAAATCTATGTTTGTACATTCGAAATCATTCTTACACTTTAATAAATCTTCAACTTGACCATCATTTCCAAATACCTGCCAGTATCTGATGTTGTCAGGAATAGTTTGTCTGCACTTCACCTCCATTGTGTACTTGAAAGTGGGACGGAAAAGAATTTTACAGGTAGCTATCGATGTGGCCATCTCGTATGCCAATATGTTTGGTCCTCTAGGCATTACCTGAAAGTCGATTTCAGTAAAGCATTGAAGATAATCCAAAACAACATTCCTATAAGCCCTAAGTCTAGGGTGTTTAGCTGCATACTCACCTTTAATTTTCTTGATAATCAGTTCAGAATCACCCCTTACCATGATTTGTTTGGCACCAACTTTATTTAGTAGTTTCAGGCCGAGCATCAGAACCTCATACTCAGCTACATTGTTAGTGAATTGAAACTTTATCTTGTAAGAATGATTCTCGGAATACCTTGACCTATGGTTATGCAACCAAATTCTAGCTTCAACTCCTTCTTTACTCACAACACCATCGAAGTCCATGCTCTAGAAATCTGCTAGCAATTCCTCACTCTCTTCAATCATGGGGTTTCTTACTTCAACAGTTTTTTTATCATAATTTGAATCAGATGTATCATCTTCCATTTGTGCATTTTGTTCTTTAAAGTCACAGACATTGTATAGAATGAAAGAGTCCATATCATAGTGTGTGGAGTATAGTGGGTAATTGTGTGTCTTTTCATGGTTGCTGACCATATACTTCATAAGTGTTTCCCTATATAGTCTTCTCTGTTGTCTGAAAACCGGAATGGTGGTGTAATACATATCTAGCTGCAGGGTTCCTCTCAATTTAGCTCCCCAATACCTTGACAACAACATACCATACTTGCAGGGAATATCTACAACAATGATATCCATCACCATACTTTTCACTCGGATTTGAGCCAAGGTAATGCATATGTCTTTAATCAGGCCTATACATTTGAATTTGTTGTAGTTGAAAGAATGCAAATCTTTGTAGGTTCTGGTGACCTCGAGTCCAAACTTTTCCATCAAGGCTTTGGGAATTAGGTTGTGAGAGGCACCCGAATCTAGCATAGCGTTGTGTAATATTAGATTGTGGATGTTTAGGTTGATGTAAAAGGGGGCCACAACACCATTATATGTTTGATTGTCAACTTCAGGACCAAATAGGAGCTCAGGTTGATCATCGATAAGGTTTACTGTGTTAGAGTGATGCGTAGATCCAAAATTCAAAGCTTTAGTGCCTATCTCGGGTTCAATTCTTAAAACTTTAATCACCTGAGACCTATAAGCATTTTTGTTCATCAGCGCAGAGAGGGGAATGGGAATCTTCAATTTATCTAGTTCCCCTTCAATGTTGAAAGGAGTTGTGAATTTGATTAAGGTATTCATTTCTAGTTTATCAATAGGGGCTCTGTGGCCAGGTACACTTGTTTGAATGGTGGATTAAGCTTCAGCCTGAATTTCCCTTTTAAGAATTTCTGGATTTTTTTTGCGCAAAAGATTCAACATTATTTCGCCCAGGAACTTTCTTGGGAGAGTTTTCTAAGGATTTCCTGGTTTCAGCAGCCTTCTTCGAAGAGTTCTCATTTTCCCTCTTGCTCCTCTAGTTATACTTCCTGTGAACCTCCATTATAGCGTTTTCAAAGGCTTGTTGTTTTATTTTCTCAACTTCTTCATTCACCTCTGTTTGTGGAAGGATAAACATCTTGTGCTCTTCTTGGGTGAGGAAAATGGATTCATGATCGTGATCATGGTCACCCATTAGGTTTATATGAGTGTCATCAAACTCCTCTATTACTTACATCCCATAATCAACGTAATTATACTAGAGAGGTGGTCTAATATACTGATTAGGCCCCCTCTGTTCTCTTTGATCTCTAGGATTTCTCTACCTGATCTGAGGTGGATTTATTCTAAAGTTTGGGTTTTGAATTGGAGGGACAACTTAGTTCTCCCTAGGTGGGTTTTTGTCAGTTACAGTGAGTCTCTCCATCATTTTATCCATAGCTCTGGCTAGAGAATCTAGTTTGGTGTCTGATGAGGAAGTAGAAGGATATTATTTAATAGTGACTCGCCTTTCTGTTTTCTGTCTGGCCTTTATGGCCAAACGATTTGCTTCTACATTGACGACACTTTTCTGCACGTCTTCCAAAGTTGCAACATTTCTCTCTCGTAGTTGATAAGACATATCTGTGTCAAATCCATTGGGGAACTTTATTAATTCCAAACCTTGTGGTGGTTTGATATCAGTTGGAATTGCATTGTATAGACTGTTGAAATGAGTGCAATAATATTGCATTGTCTCGCCTTCATTTCGTCTGATGTTCTCATATCCTAACAAGATATGGAGAGGATTTTTCTTCACCTCCCACTTGTCAAGGAAAGCTCGATGAAAAACAACAATGTCAATTGTAGAAGCACCAGGTAAGGCCTTGAACCACTTTTTTACCTCTCCACTCAGACTCTGTGTGAATAATCTCATCTGCACCTCAGCTTCATCTACTTTCTGCAAATCAAAATAATCATTCATTTTGTCAACATGTTGTTGTGTATTCAGAGGACCAGTACTATCAAATTGAGGGAGTCTGGTTTGATAATCTTGAGGCAGGTCGTGTAAAGGAGCAACCAAAACCAATGGAGCATATCTTGCCTCCATGATTGGTGGAGGGGGATGAACAACAACCTGTGTGATATGAGAGGTAGTGACTGAAGCTATAGAAGATGAAGGTCTAGGAGGAATGCAGTGACCTGGTTTAGTTTTAACAAAAACTGTAGCAATAGTTAAAACTGGAAGTTGGACGGATTGTTGAAGATGGAGTTTGTCTAAGGCTTAACCAAGATTCACAAATAGGTCTTTGATATTATCAAACTTGGGGCGAAAATGTTGATCGGCTTCAGATCCGGGAGAGATTATTTCAGGGGTCCTGGGTTGAAATATGGTTTGATCTAAGACCCTTTCACTAACATGACTTTCATATTTTGTCTTGAAAAGGCTTTGTTAAAACGATATATCAAAATCGAGATCTTGAAAAGAAACTAGCTTCTCTGGGAGAGAAGGGGACCTTAGAAGTGGATTGTGACTCCCGAAAACCTTTGTAGTGTTTTTCTTCCTAAATAATTTTTCGGGATTGTCTATTACTACTACAGGCTCTGGGTTTGGATGAGATCTAGTAAAAACTCTTTTGGGAGCCATAATTCTAATTTTTTATTTTGTTTTTTTTATAAGATAATCTTAAACTAAATATATACAAACTTTAACAACCTCTGAACATTATCTCTTTATATGTTTGAATTTTATGACTTGTTTAGAAATAAGGTTCTCTTTGTCTAAGGGAAAGAAATCAAGGGGTGAAAGTTTGTTCAGTTATTCCCTAGTATGTTCACCATTTATGTTATCACTCTGTAAATTCCTAGAGGTTGTTGTCGGGTAGAAGAAATTTACTAGAGACAACCTTATCCAATCACTTCGAAATTGGGAGCTATCCCTACCAGTTTCAGATAGGGATCTCTCTATAAGAAGTAGCCCTAGTTAAATAGTGTAGGACCGAATGTTGTTTGTTTTTATAAAATGGCTAAAAGGTTTTACGCATCCATTTGTGTTACACATTATTTTCCTCATCC
>JZKD02S1756538.1:65626-84555 GCA_000966675.3 Picea glauca
GGTGGATCTAGGGAGATCGGTTTGTGTCCGCACTTACGGATTAATCCATAAACAATTTGGCTATGGGGTCTGTTTTATGAAGGTAGAGATCGAAGAACATATATAAATATTCCTTTCACAGGGAAGAATAATGCAACTACTGGATTCTTTAGCAATAAAATGATGGTTAGCAGAAAAAAGGGGAGATGATTAATTATAACCAAGAAGCATTTAATAATTTCTTGACTACAATATAAGAAGAAAACAATTATATCTTTAAAAGCTAGTAACAGAGTACGCAAAGGTAAATTCTGTAACTCTAACGCCTTTTAAATGATCAGACTAGAAGAACAAGATGATAACTAGAAAAGATACACATTCAACTGAGAATAGAAAACTTCACCAATAGATGACACGCATGAATCCTGTGAAACTCCTCTTTATTACTGAAAGATCTTCCTGATAAAAATTATAGTGCTTACATCTTGCTAGGGTGTAAAAATCAACCCTCAGTACTTCTAAGTTTGAAGTATTTATAATCAAAATTACAAATGACCCTATCATAAATGACCAGGACGTGACAAACTCTTAATCTAACTAACTAGCTAACAAGATATAAAACTTTATGAACTTTCGATGATGTCTCGAATTCTTCACACTAAATCTGGGGAAGGTTTTTGGTGAGTCACCCACATGACTTTGATTGATCTTTTTTCTGACTCATCTTGTACACCACATTTCCTACTCAATCAAATTGCACAACATTTCCCATCTTAGCTTACTGGGAATGGTGACTTTGAGTAGTCTATGGTATATTTCATCCACTTCTTTGTACTTGGAAAAAGCCAGGTTGATGATGAAAATATATTTGATCTCGTGTTGTATGTTGATGTCTGGCTGCAAAGTCTCCAAGAACCCTTTGCCCGTTATACTTCCTTGTATCCTCGAGAACTTGGAACTATCCTTGGAAATTGTAGCCATCTTCTTCTTGTAGTCTGGAAGGGTCATCAACTTGTCATTTAGAACCATATAATGATTCGAAGGGACTCATATTAGATGATTTCTGATAACCGTTGTTGTAATCAAATTCAACTAAGTGGAGGTACTCCTCCCACTTAGTTGGTTTCGTCCTTACGTACATTCACAAGATGTTTTGATAATCTTTTTTTTTCGTTATGTTTTCCCATCTATTTGTCGATGGTAGCTTGTGATGAAATTCAGATTAGTATCCAATATTGCAAACAATTCCTTCCAAAAATTTCTATTGAATTTGACATCTCTATCAGAAACCACCATCTTAGGAATTCCATGTAATCTAAATATTTATTTCGTAAAAATTTCAGTGATATTAATCGCTTTTGTAACATTCCCCTGGCCACCCGCAGACTGGGGTACACCACTCCAGAGCAACCACTCTGCTCTGACACCAATCGACAACATTCCTAGCCTTTACAGGAAGGACCATGCTAATCTAGGGAACCTTTTCGTTCCCTTACTGTGGAACATATGGTAACATACCCAGTAGTCAACTGAGCTATACCACATAAATTTACTCTTTAAACTGCATGCAAGTAAAACATATAAATACATCACTCTTGCAGAAGCTTTCCATATAAACATAAACAAACAATTCCTTTCTATAGAATATGACTTTTATACTGAAATAATAGTAACTACATATATGGAGCATTTACAGGGAATTACACATAAACATATAGGCAATTATAATCACATATATGATAAACCGTAACATAGGCATGTAAATAAAAAAGCATCCCATGTATGGTTTCAACCTTCTCTTGCCTCGATTTCCCATAGGAGGAGTCATGGATTTCGACACGTTGTTTGATGCCATTTGGACCCGCAAGTGAGTATGTCATTTTGAGTTCAAAGGTGACATGTTAGTACCACGTTGGATCGGTACAATGAAATGGATTCCACATGCCAGTAACATGGTATTTGGCCAATGAAGGCCCTAAAAATTTATAAGGGCATAAATTTTGATCTAGAGCTTTGTTTTGAGCAAACTGATAGTCATTAGAAAGCTCTTGATGAGTAGAATACGATGATTCCCTCCAAAATAGGTTTAGAGATGATTTAGGAGAAGTAAAATTTGTATACCCCATTCCTTTAGAAGGTAGCTAATGGGTTGGGTGCCTTACAATAACATTGAATACGATATCTTTTAATATACCAAGAAGTTTGAGCGATGCTATGTTGAAAGGATCCAAAATTTCACAACCAAAGTGTCTATTATTAACCCTAGAAGATGATAGATTTATTTGTTTCCCTTAACTTTATGATAAAATGTGACTACTGTAAGTTTAGATATAATAATAAAAAAAATCTAACCCACATATTAAAATTAAAATTAAATCCATTCATAATTTAATGCATAACCTTTGTACTGTTTCGTTCAAATTCAATTCCAAAAACTGTGAATATGCTTGATTTTCGTATAGGAGGCAGTTCAATGATGTTATGCTTAAAGGATCTCCAATTTTACATATGAATTATTGATTCTTAACCCTAGAATATGGTCATGCAACATTTATATATTTTTTCCCTCGATCTTCATAAATGGTGATTACTATAAATTTAAATATAATAATAAAAAATGTACCCAACACATAAAAATTACAATTAAAGCCAACAATAATTTAAAGAATAAACTTTGCGTTGTTTGGTTAAAAATAAATTCCAATAACTTGGAATATAATGGCTTCTGGTATACCAGATAGTTTGAGCGATCAATAATATTCAGGTTATTATTTTAGTGCATGCATGTGGTAGATGAAATCATAGAATTTAACTCGGTCTCATATTTGGTTGTCAAATGATCTTAGGATTTCATATTTCCAATAATAGAATTTAGGTGGGTTTGATATTTTCCTCTCGAATTCTCTCAGGATTGCATACTTGCAGAGTACTTTGGTACAATCCCATGGAAAACAAAATATATTTTCCTAGCTATGTTTTTAGGAAATATTTCTAGATTGAGCTCCAAAAACTTGAGAATGGGAATTTCTTGATCAATCATGGCAGTAATCCCCTGAAACGTAGTGGAAATAGAAATACACAATGAGATAATGCTACAATAAAACTTAATTATCAATGATGGCCATCAAATATTGTGACCTTTGAAATTAACATATGAAACATTGAATTTGAAAGAAATTGTATTAATATTATATTCCCTCAGTTTAAGAGTCATTGATCTGTATAACTTAGTATTCATTTAATCTTTCTTTAATGCATGGATTTTTCATTTCCTTATGCACCTAAATATACATCATTGGATAGGATAGTTATTGATGAAATCAAACCAGGGTTTCTTATGAGACTTGGCCTCCAGAGGATGAAGAGCTTTTGTATATCATTGTTACTTGGATTTCATTTTGTTATAACTACTACATTAAGACAAATGTTCATGGGAATATTTATCTGGAAGTTTTTCTCAAGAAAATGATAATTTGTCCTTCGTGAGAGAATGAAAATATACGAGGGAAAGAAAGAAGATATTTGAAGATTGCATATGTTGCTAGTCAAATTACTATTTGTGTGGCCAATTTATTTCATATCTTGTCTTTTCTTTATATATCCCAAGTTATTTTATTTTCTTTGGTAACTTCTATCAAGAGATTGAAGTTGGAATTCAATTATTGTATCAAAATTGTTGTGGAGGTGGGTAGTGTTCCAAAAGTAAAACCTAAAGAACTCAAGGAAATTTTGGCAAAGAGGAATCTTGTGAAAGTATTTGAGAACATGGGATAAAATAAGATAGTTTAAAATGATGAGTAGTAGCAGAAGAAAAGCATAGAAGTCATGCCATATGGATATATATATTAGGTGTTTATGTCTAAGTTTTTCTATATCTCATCAAAGATAGCCCTCCTACTTGCATGAATATATAAATTATTAAAGGAAAGATTGGAGTCTATAATATAGGTCTTTACTTTCTTCATCTAGAAAACTAAAATATGAATTTGTAATTACCTTAACTATAATTCATAGCAAGTATTGTACTATATCATTATTTGAATACCTTCTTTGATTTATTTGACTTCAAAATATCGTAGAATTATGGTGAACCTCTTGGGGAGTAATCTGTGGAGTAGCTTCAGAAAATGATATTCTAGGACAAACTCAAGTTTCTTTTTTCCTAATTTTGATGCAAACATGTGATAACATTGTGGCATCGATGTCCCTGAGGTGTAGGACAGTCGGTGATGGAGTGTTTTGTTAAGGTACTCCGTGATGTTAAAGTTACCGGTTCGAAACATGCAGGGACAAAAAATCTAGCCATATTAAGGGTTGGTGTGGCTTAGGCCAAGTGCGATCCATGGTTGATTTTTACGGCTTAGATGCCCCTGATTCGTGGTTTCTAATTCATAGGCTAGTCCCGTAGGTCACAGACAAACTAGCAAAAAAAAAAAAAACATTGTGGCATTGATACAAACATTGAACATTGTTTCCTATTTCTTTATTTTTGATGAAAACATGTCCAAGATCATATTTCCATAAATACATTGTTCCATCTTGCACTTCAAATAAACTTGCAATTTCCCGATTTTGATGCAAACATGTAACATTGTGGCATTGGTACAAACATGTAACATTGTTTCATGTTTCCTGATTTTTTATGCAAACATGTCGAAGAGAATATTTCCATAAATACATTATTCCATCTTAAAATTCAAATAAACTTGTAATTTCCCAATTTTGATGCAAACATGTAACATTTTGGCATCGATACAAAAATGTAGCGTTGTTTCCTATTTCCTAATTTTTTATGCAAACATGTACAAGAGAATATTTCAATAAATACATTGTTCCATCTTACATTACAAATAAACTTGAAATACACGATTATATGTGGGCATATTGTCAAAAAATATTTAACAAGATGACAACTCCTAGACATACAGATTCACTAACTATTGAGCATAGTAACTGCCAACACAGGCCCAATCCAAACCAAAATAACCCAAAAACCATGAATACATTGTTTCGTATTACAATACAAATAAACTTGCAGTACAAGATCCTAGGTGAGCATATTGTCAAAAAGTATTTAATGACAATTCCTACACACATTGGTTCATTGATTTTTGAGAAAAGTAACTACAATAGATGCATAATCCAAACCAAAATGACCCAACAACAAAAACCATTGAAAATGAGAGTTGTTTCATTCCATTTTTGGGGTTTACAATTCCTGACCAAGTTAATATGAAAATATTATTTGTTTCCTCTCAATGCATTATAGGAAAACCTGTAAAGTGAAAGGTATGTTAGAACCAATTTACAATAGTTCATGAGGCCAAAGATAAGTTAGAACAGTCCAAGTGAAATTGTCTGATGTATCATTGTTCTGTTTAGCTAAATTGTTTGTTGTAATTGTTTTCTATTTAGCTAATATGTAGGACCACATTTTCCTCATTTAATGTAAACTTACCATGTAGTTGGAATTCACGTAACATATACACAATATTTTATTTTTTATGAAGATATGCTTCAAATGGAAATTGTGTTAGGCTAGGAAGTGCATTCTACAATATTGGTTCCCTAATTGTATATTGCATAGTGTGACTATTTAATGTTCAGATGATATCATTGAGGCAATGTTTATATTGGTAAGAACATTTCTCATTGCATCTTAGATGATAATTTCTGGCACCATCTGTTAATGCAAAGGAATAAGTGGGGGGGTAGAATTTGGCACACATAGCTTCGAAGGGAGTTGAGTATACATTTGTTGTTTCTAATGCACCTTCAACCTATGTACATGACATAGTAGTTAATATAGTCAACAGTACAATGTGTATGTGTAAATAAAATTTTGTACATGAAGTTGATGGATGGAACTGTGTATGTATACTTACAACAATTGTTGAGGATGTTATTTTTTTCTGATCCTTTCCTGTGTCATTTCCCATATCTGTTATAAATGTTGATTGTTTTGAATGAAAGACATTTTTCTTTGATGTCTCTTTTCTTGGTTATAGTTTTGAAAAACATCAGGGGAAATTCCCCTTTTTGCAGTTGTTGTTCCATTGCAGAAAGGAAATGTGCATATGTGTCGAAAAGTTGAAGCTACAACATAGAACATTATAATAGTTATGGGATATGATTGGGGAAATTTTAGGATGTCAAAGAAATAAAATGAAGAGGACATGGAAGTGGTATTGTTTCTATGTCATCATCTAAGTTGCCATCCTTTATCTGGAGAATGTATTGCAAGATGACATTTTTTTCATATGTGATGGAAACGTAAATGGTTCCAATTGGATACATGTATTTATTTTCAACAAATTGTCTTATTGTTGTGCTTGGAATGAAATCGTATTTAGTGCAAGATGTTGGCACTGTTTCAACAATACTTTATTCTTCTAGCAAGAGAATAGAATCATAGTCACCACGATCGTATATATTTTTTGGTGGTATTTTAATATCTGTAATGGATATTTTATTACTAGGTAGGGTGTTTTCCTCATGTTTTTGAACAAGGTGTACAAGGACAGTCAATGTGGATGTCATCAGTCCCTCATTGTCAGTGATATCATCAAACAATACGCAATGTGTTGTATTATATTTTTCCAATTAGGTTTTGTATGCGACCATTATGTCTCTAATGAATATCTTTCCCATTCGTTGGTTGTTCAATTCATCTACTGATACTATACTTGGTAATGTTGTGCTAGGCATGTTGATAATGTGAACATAAGAAGTGATATGAAGGACAGTCTGCATACTTTTGTTTTCCATGTCTGCAGAATTAATCTCACAATTTGAATGAATTGCATTGGTTAGAGTTTAATAAACACAGCTCTTAAGTTGTGGATGTTGCATTGTTTTACTTTCTTTGTTTTGGCATGCCAATATTTCCTATGAACTGAAAACAACGACACCACATAACATTATCATATTTACCATGGTATAAAAGAATAAGTAACTAATAGTATCTATTTCCTAATGTAATAAGGACATGATTTATGAATATTTACGCATGTGCTTTTGGTTTTTCTTATCTTCATGATGATTTATGGCCCACGCTTCCTTGAACACTTTTCAAAATTTTCTTTTTCCTGAAAAAAAAATTGTGGATTAACCATGTAAGAAATAGGCATGTACAACATATTGTATGTTTCTGTGACATTTTTGACTTTGACATTTTTTTGTAGGGGAAAAGACGGAACACATATAACATACAAGGATATTGAGGGATTCATAATGATTATTGGCTTAACTATTGGAGCATTGTTCATGATCTTCGTCATGTGTTGTAATTAGGACCTCTTTCTCTTCTTCAGTTGTTGTAATCATTGCAATGTTGGAAATATGCAGATTACAATGGGCAAGAAAATAAGGTATTATGTGGGGACAACATGCAATATTGACGTATGATAGAGAATATCAAAGTTATAGGGTAAACAAGAAAGGTAGAAGTTTCTATCTTTTTATTCACCATTCCATGGATTTGTTTGTACAAAGTTTCTTTGCACGACAATCTATTAAAAGCCAAAAAAAATTCAGAAGTTTGATGATCCCATGTATCTAATGACAATGCAAAAGTTATCTAATATACATAGGGAAATCCAAAGAGAGTTTCGATGGATATGTGTTGTATATTTTCCTCATTGATTAGTTAATTGTGTACTATAAAAATGGAATCCACACTAGAGTTATCTAATCCATTGGAAAAAGAAGGAGGATTTGTATATATGTAAAAAGGATATGCAAGTATTCTTTGACACATTGGAATATGTAATTGTGTAATTTGTTTTATATGCATTTGATAATTCAAGTAGAAGAGAAATTGTATCATGGTCAGTACAATATGCATCTAAGAAAATACCTGGGATTGTTCATTGGGCACATTTGAACATACATGATCAATATGTATTTTTTGTACATGATTTACCTTGTGCAATAGGAAGTGGAGATTGTAACTACAAATGTAGTTTTCTAATTTTCTTTTTTTGTCATTTCTTTGTAACATTTCAATGTTGAAATATCCTAGAATGATAATGATTCTGTTCAAATGTATATGGTGCAATGTTGTTGTAATGGTGTTCAATATGCTAGTCAAAGTTGCATGCAGTGCAACAAAGATATTCAGTATTCAATTTGTGATTTATGAACTATTTCCTTTGCTAGCACTGCCTCAACATTTTTGTTCTTTGAAATGCATATGTTCCAAAATTGGTATATGTTTTTTCACTAGTATCATCACTCCATGTTTAATGCAATTTGATATGAAATTGAATTTTTAAAATTGTTCATTTTCCATGCACATTGTCATGTAGTTTTGTTGTAGACACATAATATGACATTGCATTACACCATAATCATCGAGTATATAACTAATATGTGCATTTAGGTTTCATGTGTTTAGCGAGAGAATTTAAACGGATGATTCTGACTGTTTTAACTTGGAATCATACTCTAGAGTCCATTTTGCACTACTTTGAAGGCATTGCGTCTCAATGTCGACTTTTTGATTCACCTTGAAGTTCTCATTAGTGAGATCATTTACAAAATACAAGGAGTCCTCTATGTTTTCTACATGGGATAGAGCTCTATATAGTCATCCATGTATTTGTATTCCAGTAGGGTCAATTGCAACACTATTAAGTGTGAAACCTTGTGACCTTTGTATTGTACATGCACTTGCAAGTTGGATTCAAAATTATTATTGGATCTTTACCTGACATGTATTCGTTGTCATCAATATTGATTTTTCAATGCACAATGCATGTGTCCAATTGTGTGGTGTGTATGAGTTGTATAGGTAAGCTAACGTGTTAGCTTGTTGGTGTCCAATAAGAGAATCATGGAACTCAATTCATATAAAATCAATGTTATTTGTTTTTGTATATTCTTTGAGTATTCCATCCACATAATTGACCAAGCCATCTTGTGAATCATAATTCTAGGCATATATCTCATCTAGCATCTCAAGTTTAGGGATTCTTTTCAAAGGAAAAGTAGTTGTATGTTGATGGCATGGAACATCGCTATGCTTCTCTTCCTCTAGGTCAATTTTATTGATCACAATTTCATTGTCATGCATGAGAATGAGCATGTAAATATTATGCATTGCAACATTCTTGTTTCTGTAAAATATGTACTGAAAAGTTGGGTCATTTGGTGAACAACATGCATTGATATATGCCAATTCATCACTTGTTTGGTTGTTTGTTTACATTCTATTCAAAATTGCAATGAACTTTTCATATCTTTAGCACATTGTAGTCCATAATTCATAGAATTTTATATTATCTTTCTCGAAGCTACGTGTCAATGTTTGCATGTTCATTATAAATTGCTTAAAAATTAGAAAATATTGTACCAGTTGTGTCGGGTAAAGATCACCACAAAAGACCATGTCAATGTTTCCAAAGTACATGGCTTGGATATGTTTTATGTTCCTAATTTGATTATAAATGGCATATAGGAATAAAATTCCAATCAATGAAGTTTCATCTATGAATATAAGTTGTAGTTCACCATAAATATTTGACAATCCGTGTAAAATTTCCTTGATAAGTCGAAGGAATTCAGACTTGTTAAAAGGCATTAACAATGCAGAGTTGATTGTTTTTCCACCTACATTGAATGCATATTTACTTGAATATGAAAGTATTATCCCCTTTGGTTTCAAAGGGTCACTTATACTGCAATCATCATGGATTCCTATAAGCATTTGGAATAACACTTTTGTTGTAAATGTCTTACATGTTCATTCCCCTCCTGTAAGGAACAAGTGGATGAGTGTGTGTATGTCCCTACATTTTTTCATGGAAATGTCCTTGATAATTTCTCATTTCTCTCTATTTAGAAATCTTCTAATTATATAATATTATTTTTTCTCGAAAAAATGGATGTTTTCTTATATGAAACTAGAGATTGATACGTTTCCCATATTAGATTGTTGAGGACATTGAATATGTGCTTATAAGTCATAATGTCCATAGTCAGGTCTAGTTGTTTGTATGCCAACCATTGTATCATTAGTGTTTACAAGACTATTTAGTTTCTCAAGTGTAGTTTCTAAATAACCCCATGTTGGGTTGATCTTGTATGTAAAGTTAGCCTCATTGGTATTTTTTGTCCTTCGATAGAAAGTACATGCGGCCTGCCACATAGTGAAGTTATGTTTTAATGTGTCTTTTATTTATTCGAATGAAATTTATAACAAACGTTTCTCATGAAAAAAAAATTCATATTCAAATTATTTTTGTATCTGACGAACCATATTATGTTTGGTTTTTCGTTTTTTAATATGTGTGTATCATTTTCCTTGTAATTAGATAAAAATTAGGAAAGGAATATATGCTTAAGAGAATTTGGACCCTCATTGTGGTAATCAATAATGGAGTGACACATTGTATCTTCAAAATTATCAAGTTCTTGTTTTAGTAGGAATGGTGGCTTAAGCATGAGCATGTGTTCACTAGGCAGAGATGTGTTTATGAAGATACATTCCATTGAGCTCAAACTCAATGATAGGGGAAATGCAATATGAACCACCTGTTGAGATGAAATTTCTTGAATATCAAGCAATGTATTTCCAAGTGTCTCTATCATTTGCATAGCATCAATTTGACTTGTTTCATGCTCTCTATGTATTCTCCTAAATGCACTTGTCATACATTTTTCAAAAAATTTCATGTACGAGGAAAAATATAACTTTGCAGCATATGTGTTGAGCACATACTGTACATCTGTATTCACATTCCACATATTTGGCATGTCCTTGGAAAAAATTTTGTTCCAAATATGTGATGGTTTTTGTTTTAGGAAACTTGTTGGTTGATTTAGTGTAGATAGTAGTAATTGGATGTACTCATCTTCTATTATCTTCAATTCCATCAAGAAGTCCTCAAATCTCATCAATTTTCCATAATTTGTTTCCTCTAGAAATGTGAGTAGGGATATGTATTTCTCAACGAGAACATTGTCGACTAAACTAAATGGTTCAATCACTCTCGTCATTTTCATTAGTGGCATAGGAAAGTTGTATCTACAATGAGATTTCCTCTAGTTTTTATAGATCTTTGTATAGTAGTGCCTTTGGAATTTTGTGAGTTTTTTATCCAAATGATTTCTGTCATAGTTAATGTACTGGTCCAAAAAAAAATTGAATTGCATGTTACTATCTGATCTGTATATTGGAGAATTCCCTATCCATAGGAGTCTATGTTCGTGTTCACTTCCCCTATTCTGGAACTCTTTTACAAAGTAGTGTTCTGAAACTTGTCCAAAGAATGTGTCCTCATGACATCTCATTTGTTTTAAGGTGTTGATTTTATTTCTATAGTAACAAGTACATGTGATTGGGTCTTTCCTTATGAGGTAGTCAAGATCATTGACTTCCAATGTATCAATTTTTCTCTTTTTTTTTTGTGTAACTTTTTTAGTGTAGTAACCAATCGATTCTATCGATGTTCTACACTTGTAAATGTGACAACAAAGGTTATGGCCCCCAATTTTCGGATCATTGCAAATAGTGTTTTCTTGATTTGTCGCAAGTGATGGAGAGAGATATGAATGTTCTTGAAATATCTGTATCCAATATAAGATTTCAACAATTTCTCTAAGTTTCCTTTGTGTTTGAACTATTTTTCTAATATCTTCCTTCCCACAACTGATATTTTCTTATTCTCACCCAAACAAAGGAAAGAAATTTCCCAATTATTATTCACATTGTCTCGAATTTTTTTTTTTATATATGACATGAGAAATCACCACTTGCTTGCAAGAATTCCCATTTCACTATTTTTTGGTAGCTAAAAAGTTTTGTAGCATCATCGTCATGCAGGTATCCATATAAAAGTGTGGGGAAGTTCATTTCTCTTGCATATTTTCCTTGAAAATTCCAAGTGGACATTTCCCTTCAGCAAGCATGATTTCAACGATCTTTTCATGTAAGTTGTGGATTCATTGTGACTCTAACAGTCCATGAATTAATGTCTCTGTAGCATTTTCATTATCTAATTCACCATTTGTATCAATTTCAGTATTATTCTTTTGATTTTGTGTGGAACTTGCATTCCCTTCTAAAAGAACATGATTCCATTCCTCATTTATACAAAACAATTATCCCTATACATATTTATAGAACTTAATTCTTTCAATTATCTCATGAAAATGTTGAAACGTACACTGCATATCTAGTATGCATTATTGTACTACAAATGACGCTTCAAGGAAATAACTATTGTCAAGGTTTCATCTGTGGATTGTGGAAATGCTTTTTACACAACATCCATATTGATAGGTACATTGATAATTGATCATGTTAAGCCCATTTGGATTGTTTATAACCCCATGTTCTTATCTGTTACAATGCAATTTGTAGTTATACAAGTCTCTCTTCAAGTTTTGAAAGTGTAGTTACACATAGTAGCAGTCTGTTACATGTTATTTGGTCTGGAGTTGCAAATTGTGACACTTTTCAATTCTGTAGTGACCTTAGGCATGGAACACATATTGTTCTAGTGGAGAACATCATGTCATTAAATTTCAAGCGCACATATTATTTTTCCAAGTTGTGGGTGGAGCATTTAATTTTCTTTTGAAAATGCAGTTCCTCACAAATTGCACATGTGATGTTAGGAGTGTCTTTAGTTTGTTCCATATAGATTTTATTTGCATCTTTCCTTTCTATACCAAAATACCCAATGGGTATCTTTTATTTTTTTAGTTGATGGTACGTGATTTTATGCATGTGAGTTGGAAATAGGTCTTCTTGGTGAAAGGCAATGTAGAGGCTGGAATGAATATATGTTGGGACTACTATACATGCATAGTGTGGAAGGAGAGGAGTTTGTTGGGATTTTGCACTGCCTATTTGTTTCTTGTATTCAACAATGAACATATCAATGCAGTTGCATGTATGAATTTTTTCAAATGGTGGTAAGTAAGCTTAGGGTTCTTACTAGGAATTTCCAATTCATCGTGACGGCATAGCTTGTAGCCATCATCACTATTTTTTAACATTGATTTTCTTGTACAATGTCAATCAAGTGCATGGTGATGTTATAAAAATAAATGTCTAGGAAGCATAATGTGATTGTTTTTACATGTTTGATTCAGTGTTCCTAAAATCATGTGGAAGCTAAATCCATCCACCATGCTTGGACTTATTGCAACCTGGTTAAAATGCAAAGTGCATTCTTGGTCGCAATTTTTTCTTACCAATGGTTCATAATGTATGTGTTTTGTAACTATTTCAAATGATATACCATCAATTGTTTTATCACAGTTTCAATCAGTAATGTAGTAGTCGAAAATGTTATTTTCGAAGGAGTACCAAACTTGGATATTTTCTTGGAATATGATTGACACCCACTGCAAACAAAATGGTCAATATCTATATTACCCTTCTCATATGGAATTGACATGTTTATTAGGTACAGTTTCCAACTCCTATGTGTTGTTGGAATTTGTTTGACATTAGGTGTTATATGTTGATGCAAGAAACAAAATGTGTTGTGATTTCCACCTATAAGTGCATTGTGAAAGGACTACTCACTAGACAATGTACGAGACTATACACTGAACTTTGTCGCAACCGAGTAGCAAAGTGTACTGAAGATACTCTCAGCACAACTAGTTGTAGTAGCTTCTAGTATCTCCAATCCATGAGTATGCATGTCATGCATAATATGTTTCGAATGGAATTGAAGGTCTTTGCACATGAGGGACAAGTAAGTATCAAATATTCCAAAATTGCATATGGATATTTTTTTGATAGAGAAATGTTTTTTTATGACCACTAAGAGGATTAGTGTTATGGAACAAAATGAAATACATATATGTATTTTCATTTTTGTTGCATAACAAGTACCTTATCTTCCTTGTTAGTGACCAATTTGTGATTGACATATTTACCCACTTGACAAGCCATCGTATGCAAAATATATCTCCCCATATTCCTCTCTCATTTTTAGGTTGGTTTGTAGATGCATATGACTGCATCTTTGAAAGATATGTACCAACATCATGAACACCATGCAAATGATACATAAAGTCATATGCCAATTCATTCTAAAATAATTCTAATGCATCAACATTGTCAATGTGTAAGCACAAGAGTAAGTGATCTATTACCCCATGGCACATCTCAAATAGAGAATAACATAAATGAAATAGAAATTCTAGTGCATCAAACAAATAGTCCCCCTCAATGTTTGAAAATGCAAGTAATCTAAAAATATTGTTGTTACTTAATACTTGGTCGATTTTGGTATCTACAATGGAGTGTGTGTTCATTTGATAGATTTTAACATCTACTATTTATGTCATCTTATAATTTGTGTGTCTACGGTTATTTATAAGTAATGTTTAGGATATTATGCAAGAAGGGAAGAAAGAACAATGCAAATTCCATCATGCATACCTATTTTTATTTTTATTTTTTGTCTTATCTAGCTTTGTTTCCCTCAACTTGAACATTTCATAGTCATAATAATCTATTCTTAGAGAGAAAATAAGTAATGAGTCTGTAAGCACATCAAATACACAATAAAAAATAAACCATATTAGAATTAGATTTACTTTTATATGGGAAGATTGAACGTTTTAGAAAAGAACATATATGTAGATGTTTCAGATGCACATGGAAAAGGTTATGCTAGGAAGCCCTGTGTCTGGTGTCTCGATACCCTAGTGCGATAGGGTTCTAGTCCTTAGTTACCTTCTGTCATTTTATATAAGAGTGATGAGGAAGAGGATGATGTGTACATGTGTGTTATTCTAGCATGCCTCCCCCCCCCTCAAAAACAAGAATGTGGTCATAACAATCGGTCTCATGATGACATAAATTATTAGGCCCTAAAATTAAAGAGGTTCCAGTGTCTCACAGTCTGATTTATCAGATTGAATCCTATATCTTGCAGTGTAAATGGTTAGAGTGTTCTAACACAAGTGCATCGAAACTCCAATAACAATGATTCTGATAGTGGCTCAACACCCACTCTTGGAACAAGGCTATAACACCTGGTCATGAGGCACCATAAGGAACGGTCTTGAAGAAAGGAAAGGTCCTGATACATACAATTCATCATTTTATTGTGATGTGTATGGTTCTATTAGTATGTTTTTTTTAGTGTCTCATAACACTTCCAATCATTGAACTCAACATGGAGATAGTGACTAGTTTTCACATTGTCTTGAAAAAAACATTTTTTATATGACATGAGAAATCACCACTTGCTTGCAAAAATTCCCATTTCACTATTTTTTGGTAGCTAAAAATTTTTGTAATGTCATCGTCATGCAGGTATCCATATAAAAGTGTGGGGAACTTCATTTCTCTTGGATATTTTTCCTTGAAAATTCCAAGTGGACATTTCCCTTCAGCAAGCGTGAGTTCAACGATCTTTTCTTGTAAGTTGCGGATTCGTTGTGACTCTAACAGTGCATGAATTAATGTCTCTGTAGCATTTTCATTGTCTAATTCACCATTTGTATTAATTTCAATATTAATCTTTTCATTTTGCGTGGAACTTTCATTCCCTTCTAGAAGAATGTGATTCCATTCCTCGTTTATACAAAAAAAATTATCCCTATACTTTATAGAACTTAATTCTTTCAATTCTCTCTTGAAAATGTTGAAACGTACTCTGCATATCTAGTATGCATTATTGTATTACAAACAACGCCTCAAGGAAATAACTATTGTCAAGGTTTCATTCGTGGATTGTGGAAATGTTTTTTACACAACATCCATATTGACAGGTACATTGATAATTGATCATGTCAAGCCCATTTGGATTGTTTGTAACCCCATGTTCTTATCTGTTACAATGAAATTTGTAGTTATACCCTCTTCAAGTTATGAAAGTGTAGTTACACATAGTAGCAGTCTGTTATGTGTTATTTGGTCTGGAGTTGCAAATTGTGACACTTTTCAATTTTGTAGTGACCTTTGGCATGAAACACATATTTTTCTAATGGAGAAAATCATGTCATTAAATTTCAAGTGCACATATTATTTTTCCAAGTTGTGGGTGAAACATTTAATTTTCTTTTGAAAATGCAGTTCCTTATAAATTACACATGTGATGTTAGGAGTGTCTTTAATTTGTTGCATATAGATTTTATTTGCATCTTTCCCTTGTATATGGAAATACCCAATGGGTATCTCTTATTTTTCATTGATGGTACATGATTTTATGCATGTGAGGTAGAAATGGGTCTTCTTGTTGGCAAAAAATGTGGAGGCTAGAATGAATATATGTTGGGACTACTATATATGCGTAGTGTGGAAGGAGAGAAGTTTGTTGGGATTTTTCACTACTTATTTGTTTCTTGTATTCAACAATGAAGATATCAATGCAGTTGCATGTATGCATTTTTCAATTGGTGGTAAGTAAGCTTAGGGTTCTTACTAGGGATTTCCAATTCTCCATGACGACACAACTTGAAGCCATCATCACTATTTTTTAACATTGTTTTTCTTGTACAATGTCGATCAAGTGCATGATGATGTTATTAAAATACATGTCCAAGAAACATAATGTGATTGTTTTTACATGTTTGATTCAATGTTCCTAAAATCATGTGGAAGCTAAATCCATCCACCATGCTTGGACTTATTGCAAACTGGTTAAAATACAAAGTGCATTTCTGGTCGTAATGTTTTCTTACCAATGGTTCATAATGGATGTGTGTTGTAATTGTTTCAAATGATATAACATAAATTGTTTTATCATAGTTTCAATCAGTAGTGTAGTAGTTGAAAATGTTATTTGCAAAGAAGTACCAAACTTGGATATTTTCTTAGAATATGATTGACACCCACTGCAAACAAAATGGTCCATCTCTATATTACCCTTCTCATATGGAATTGACATGTTTATTAGGTACACTTTCCAAATCCTAAGTGTTGGTGGAATTTTTATGACATCAAGTGTTATATGTTGATGCAAGAAACAAAATGTGTTGTGATTTCCACCTATAAGTGCATTGTTCAAGGACTAGACAATGTACAATCTTAGATACTATACAATGAACTTTGTCGCAACCAAGTAGCAAACTGTACTAAAAATACTCTCACCACAACTAGTTGTACTAGCTTCTAGTATCTCCAATCCACGAGTATGCATGTCATGCATAATATGTTTCCAATGGAATTGAAGGTCTTTTTGTTGGACAACTGAGAGGGGGGGGTGAATCAGTTGTTACTGTGCTTAAACAATTATGCTTATTTTAAACTCTTTACAGAGAAATCAATGATAATCACAATAATGCAGGGAAGTAAGCAATACAACATTTAGCATCATTCACACATATGATATACACAAAAATAGATATTTCCTATGGAAACCCATAAAGGGTAAAAAACTCTTCTTCTTTATATGATAAGTAATCTTTACATTCTGTACATTATCATACTTATGAACACCAACTCATAATGATGCTACAACCTCTGTTTTGCAAGCTGCTACTTGCTGAGAGCACCAACTCTCTGGTTTCTCTAGCACCCACTAGAAGGAAGCACTAACTCCCTTGTTTCTCTAGCACCCACTAGAAGGAATCAAAAACTCCCTAAGTGTTCCAACACCAACTGGATGGAAGAACCAACTTCCAGTCACAGAGATACCAACCTGTATAACAGAGAACAACAGTTCTCCCTTGCACCACCCTGCCACCCTGGTTTCTCTGGATACAACCAGATGGAAGCTACAACTCCCTATGTTCAAGAACCCACTTGAACCTCTGAGGACAATAGTCCTCCCTAGCACCTCCCTACCACCCTGATTATAATTAGTTTCTACTGAAACTTATTACAGTGATTCAATAGTTGTCATTGGCTTACTAGGCTTATCATTGTTCTGCTATGTCGCTATGCTCTCCTGTATCAGTGTCTCTCTATTTTCATCTTCTTGCACTTTCTCATCTTCTGTTTTTCTCTACAAGTGTGCCTCAGACTTCTTTTACTGTCTCAGTTATGCATCTATGGTCTTTTCTTCTGTTGCGCTTTATGCTCTGTGCATCATGTCCCTTCTATGCACTATTCCTCTTCTGTGCATTTCAGTTGTTGCACTCTGCCTCATTCTACACACCTGAATCACTCTCAACAACAATACCCATCCATTCTTTGTTCTACATTCTTATAGTCTCTATGCACCTTGTGAATTCAATATGTGTCATGCTTCTGCATGCTCTTCGCTAAGCCATTGTTCTCCCCATCAGGATATCCACTGCCACTCCACATTGCCACTGCTTCACTCCCTCGAGCATCAACACACTCTTTTTGTTTTGAATGTTCTCCTCCTGTCGAGTCCTAATCCTGATCATCATGGAAACTCTTCAGCTTCCCTGGTGGTTATACCCAAGCGTTAATCATCATTGGGTGTTATGCTAAGATTCCTTAGCCTAACTAGTAGTCGAGACTCTTCGTCTTCTCTATCATAGTTGAGCTCATCCTTTTTGTGGCAATACAGGCTTCAACTCTCTTCCATCTGTCAATCGCCTCTATCGACAACCTTCATTCCACTGGAAGATGCCTTGAGACTCTTTCATCTTCTCTGGTGATCACCCTGAAGTCTCTTCGAGTCCTCTGACTGAAACCATCAATCGTTTCTAGAAGTTACACTGTGGACCTATTGAGCCTTGTGCCTTTGGGACCTTTCACCTTTCCTTTCACATGTGGCCTCAGGCGGTGACCACAGCCTACACCAAAAGGTGTTTTTGCATGTGACGAATTTCTGTCACGATCTCTGAAATGGAGCTTGGTTGCACTAGCTCCTTCCTCCATCTTCTGCAGATGTGACCATAGCCTTATTCAAAACTGCATTTTGCAATTTCGCATTTCACAAATTTGTTGCGAGTCACTCTGACTCTTCCAACTCCCGATCACGAAATGGAGCCTTGCAACTTGCAAGCTCCTTCCTTCACATGCCCATAGTTGTGACCAAGCGTTTATCCATAAA